>WBMZ01003363.1:0-91704 GCA_013400975.1 Atrichornis clamosus | reverse complement strand
CCAGCGGGCTGGCCGGGGGGCTGCGGGGCGCGGCGGGGGCCGGGCGCGGGGCGCCATCTTCCCGCGCTTCCCCCGCGCTCCCGCCGGCATTGACGTCCCGGTTATGCAATTAGCGGGGCCGCCCCCGCCGCCTCCCACGGGTCCGGTCCCACCGCAGCGCAGCGCATCCCCGCGGCACCGACCGGCACCGCACGGACCGGGCCGGCACGGACTGACTGGCACGGACGGGCACAGAACGGCACGGACCGGAGCGGGCCGGACCGGATTGGCACTGACCGGACTGGCACCGACCGACACCGACCGACCGGCATGGACCGGACCGGCAAGAACCGGCCCGGCACGGACTGACATCGCACGGCACCGACCGGACCGGACCGGCAAACACGGCTCAGACCGGCAGAGCACGGACCGGACCGGCAGGGCACATCCCGGCTCTGCACGGTTCGGCTCGGTATCCCGGAGTGCGCAGGCGGCACCCCCGGTACCAAGACGGGGCACCCAGGGCCGGCGAGGCACCCACCGCCCCTGGAGAGGCGCCGTCACCCTCTGCCACACGCGTGACCTCCCCGCTTGTCCCGCTCCGAGCCAGGGCTGCAGCCAGGAAAGGGCTTCCCCCGGTCCCCCGGGATGGGGGGCGGGCAGGGATGGGGTGCGGGGAGGGGTGGGATGCGGGCAGTGCCTGCGCAGCATTGTCCCGAGAGGGAACGACCTGTGCTCGCTGGGATTCCTGGAAGCGGGAGCAGCCTTTCAGCCTTTCTCTGAATCTCAACAGAGAAAATCAATCACTGAAGAAATGCTTCGGTCGGTGCCAAGAAGAAATCTGAAGGATTTGCTGTTTGTTGGAAAGCGATCCTGAAATAGCAATGTTTTCCAGGCTGCTCGGGCCATAGAAGAGCTGATTCCCAGTGCGGGTTCTGGGCCAAGTGCGAGCAGAGTCCGTACGGATTTTCCTGTCCCTAATGGACGAGCTCCTGCAGCACCAGGAGCTGGGGCTCAAAGCAACAAATCAAGTGAGCAGCTCCCCGGGAGCCAGGGATGAGCAGCACAGCATGGGCTGCGCCTGCTTTCCAACTCCCGGAACTGTGTCGGCTTAGAAATCTTTTTTTTTAATCAAACTTTCCCATAAAACTTTGGTGTCCGAGTGCTCCGCGGGATGCTGCACCTGCGGAGGGGTCGGGAAATGCTGTTCCCTGAGCGATGGGTCCGGCACGGGCGCTCTGCTGCTTCCTGTGCAGGTCTGTGTGTGAGGAAAGCCACGCCGTGCCATGTGTGCCATGTGTGCCATGTGCGCCATGTGTGCCACAGGGTGCCAAGGGTGCCATGCCGTGCCATGCTGTGCCACATCTCTAACCGGCCCCGGGGCCCCAGCTCCACGTGAGTCACGCCAGGATATCGTGAGTCACCTCAGGATTAAAATAACCCCTGCACCACAGCTCTCCCCTCGGAGAAATCCCGCTCCTCGCTCCGTGCCTTGGGGCTGCTGGGTTTGCCCGAGATCCAATGGATTGCTGCCCTCCCGGGACAGCGTTCCTGTCCCAGCCTGTCCCCGTGGGGGCCGGGGGAGCACCACCCTCCTCCCCAGCCCCCGTGGTTGATGTTTGCAGCGCGTTGGTTGTTTGCCACAGGAATGCGGATGGTGTGACACGGAAATCTAACGCTGGAATGAGTTCACCAGGGGTGCAGGCAGGGAGAACCTGACTGAAACCCTTCTGCAAGGAGAGGGCACCCTAAACCTGCCACCTGCCAGTGGAAAGAGCATGGTAACATTGCCCTGGGACAAAAGTCCCAAACAAAAATGAAAAGAAAAAGTAATTTGAGAGGTATCCTCTATTCCCTGACAGGAAGGAAGCCATGTAATCACATTTAGCTCTGGTTTCTTTGCAGGTGCTTCTGCCACAGCATCCACTGAGCCTGGCCTTGGATCCCACTGCAGTGAGCTACTGAGTGCTGCCCTCGTCCTCTTCCTCTTCCTTCTCATCTTCCTCCTCCTCCTATTTTTCCTTCTCTTCCTCTTCCTCTTCCTCCACTGCACACCCACCTGGCTTTTCCTGCACACTCTTGCAGGTTGGGGGAGCCACTGGAGATCCCATTTCTTTGGCATTGTAGGATTGTGGCCCCTGGCAGGTGCTGGAGTGGGGCTGTGACAGCACCTGGAGCAGTCACTGGTGTCACATCCGAGGCTGAGCTGCTCTCCGTGCTGGAATAGGGCAGGAATACAGGAATAGGAGGGCCTGTTTAAATCCAGTTGTTCAAAGCAGGTTATTCTCTAAGCAAGGGAACAGAAATGAATGAAAGCCCCAAAAATGGTACAAGACTGAGGGCAGCAATCCTGCAACCTCCTCAGCCAGGCAGTGGGACCAGCACAGGCTCCAGGGCAGGACTCCACACTCCTTCCCCTCTATGTAATTCCCAAAAAACCCAGCTTTTGCAAAAGGATTTGAATGAAGCCCCATGTAGTTAACTACTTCAAAACTCCCATTTTTTCCTTAAGAACTTTTAATTGCTCCTGCATACACTGCACTTGCAGAGATGGGGAGGTACTTTCCTGCCTGCACGAGGATGGAGCACACAGGGAATCATGGCCCTGGCTGGATCAGAGCCTGTGGAGTGTGCAGGGAGAGCAGCTCCCAGCGCTGCCTCTCTGCTTTGAAAACTGCCCAGAAATCGTTGCAGCCTCTTTTCACAGTGTTTTTCTTTCTTTGAAAACAGGAGTGGGAGGAGGGGTTGGATGTTGGCGTGTATCCTTGGAGACCGAAGCCGAGGAATATTGAATGGAAACCCAAACACGAAGCTGCCTATGAGCTCCAGGCCTGACGTGGAGATCGGATCCACAGGAACGGCTCGCGCCGGCTCCGGAGCCCCCCACGGCCCAGCACAGCTCACAAGGGCCACTTCCAGCTGGAGATGCAGCAGGTTCAACAGGAGACATCCATGACAGGAGAAGTGGCTACCACAAGCAGCTAATTCCCCCTCTCTTCCCTCTGCTCTGAGGGTCTCAACCACCCCTTCACTGAAACCACCTGGCTGACCAACAGAACCAGTTTAAGCCACTGTGTGCAAAGTTTGAGTTCTTTTCCTGTTCTGAGCAAGGGCTCATGAGCCTAAAATTTGCCTGGGTTTTTTCGGCTTTAAAAGTACATTAAAAAAAAAAAAATTTCCCTCCAGACCTTGTCTTTGATAATTTCAGAGCATCGTAGCTGCAGGAGCACTTTGACTCTTTGCCAACCTGCCCTTTAAAAATGGAGCAAATGGTGCTGATTTAACTCACCAAAAGTCTCCTTGATTTTTCGCCATCATTTGATTTGATCCAGAGCAGAAAAAAAAAAAGGAAATCACTTTGGCTGCTCCTTTCTGCAACAGAAGTGATTTGCTGGATTAGAGAGCTCCTGATACCGCTCCGATTGCAGCTCCTTTAAGTGTCAGTCACTTCCTTATCGAGACGGTTTTGCGGCTGAAGGTCTGGGAGATGAAAATCAGGAGCCTGTTCCAGGAACAGCAGGGCTGGGAGCGGAGCCCCGCGCTTGGAACGCGGCTCCGTGCATTCCACACGGACGCGGTAATGCTCCGGCTCCGGCGGCGCCTCCCGGGGCAGCTCGGGCTCCTCGGAGCCCTGTCCGAGGATGGAGATCCCTCGGAAGGCAGCCTTGGGTCCGAGGGGTGCCTGTAATTACAGAGCGGATCAATCTGATATTTGGCTGCTTTATCCCAGCTGTGCCTTTGGAAGGAAGAGCATTAAGCATTTGGGTTCGTGTCTATTTGTTTATTTAGCATGGATTTGATCCATACCCGGGTTTTTTTGTGAACTGAGCTGTCTTTGGGTGTTCTGTTGAAGAGCCTGTAAGTGCTCTCCCAGCTGGGCAGGTTTGAGTGGAATGGAGCCCCTACAGACACAGAGATGTTCTGGGCATTTCTGCAGCTCCTGAGCTCCCCAGAGACTTTCCATTCCCCGGAAAGAAGGGAAGAAAAAAAGAAAGAAGGAAAATGTTGTAGCACCACTCAGCTGTGTCTATAACAAACCCCCAACACATCTCCAAGTTGCTCAATTCCCTATTTTACAGTGAAAATAACACCCAAACCTTCCTTAAGTTAGTGAGCTTTATTTGGGAAATAAATAAAATGGTAAGAAAACATGAATTATTGTAATAAATACAGCATTTGTCAAAGTGGTACAGCCATGAAAAGCACAATATTACTCCAGTGTGGTGACAGGGCCTGGCACATTGCTGGAAAAATAACTTTCTGTCCCTGAAAGAACATTTGAAACATGAAATAGAGGAAAAGACACACAGATGTGATGGCAAAGAATATCCAGTTCTTTCCCAATAAGCTTTAAAAGGTATTTGTTTATGGGGCAGATGTTTTTGAAATTTGATGCTTTATCACAACTAATTATTTTAAAGGCTGTTGTCAAGAAAGAAATGAGAGATTTTCCACACATCCAGACAGTCCCAAGCTTGTCTTGCTTATAAAAAGAAATTATTCATTCCCGACCTCTATTAGAAAAACCAAAAAAGGACAAAACCACTTCTAGCAGTTACTTCAATTTTAGCAAGTGGAAAGACTTAATCATCAGAGCACACAAAAAGAATTAAGCAATTAGAAAATCAATAATTTCCAATAAGTCACTTGCCTTGGAAGTTTGGGAGTGACTGGACACTAAACCAAAGCCACAGAGGGGTCCTTACCCCACCTGGACCAGAGCTCTGGCCTTCCCAGAGCTCCATATCTGCAATGGGAAAGTCCAACGGCTCCTTTGGAAATCCAAGAGGTAATTTCCCAAGGCACAGTGCAATCTGGTCCCTGTCAGCTGATGCAATACAACATCTCTTTCCAGAGCACATAAACAGAGGTCTAAAATAAATAGCAAGAAATAAATCCCCCGGGGTAAGGGGCTGAAGCCACCAGCACTGGCCACAGCTCACGGCTTCAAGGGTCGGCAGTGATCACAGGCAGAGACACCCGATCCGGGCCTCAGGGGAAGGAATCTGTCCTTGTTCCCTGGGGAACAGCCAGAATCCCACCCCGGGGCTGCCAGCCAGCGAGGTCTGACAGGAGCTCACTCCCTACCTCCCAGGAAAGGGAGCTGCACACCCTGCGGTGCTGCCGGAGGGTGGGGAAGCTCAGCTTCACCCTTGCACCCCACAAACCTCTCCATCCAAGGTGCTGGAAGGGAATTCAGCCACATTCCCTGCCAGGCACCCGGCAGAACCACATCCACACCCGGGGCAGGTGGGAGGAAGAACAGCCCCTTTTCCACAAGTCCCTCTGTCGACACCTAAACCATGAGAATTGGCTGGTTGGGTGAAATAATCAGATTCCAGCAGCTGCTGGATCCAGGGGGATCTCCAGGTGATGTGAGTGGATTCAAGGGGTGCAGGCTCAGGCTCTCTGGATTTTGTATGCACACAAAAACTAACACAAGCTCTCAAGCTGATGGGGTTTTTCTCTATGGACATTCAGAGGGTGATTTCCAGGACACCCAGGTTTCCAGATTTGCTAATTTGTTTCTATGATGCATTTAAGGAAAAGTGTGTCCTCTTTCACATAGGCATATCTGGGGGACTGCAATTTGGACAAGGGGAGGAACATGGGGCAGCCACTGGCCACATTCATGTCATTCACTGGTCTCTGGAACGAAGCAGAAGTCAAGTCTGGGCGAAAGGCATCAATTATGTGTTCCCTGTTGTTTTGGTCAAGCAACATAAATGTCACCTGAAAAACAGAATGTGGCAATGGGGAGTTACTGGAGTAAAAAATAAACCAGAACACAGCAGGGACAGAGTGCTGCAAAAGCAGCTGGATGCTCCATCGATAATTAAAGACAAACTGTAGTAAATGTTTCCAACCTGCAAGGTCAGTTCATGTGAACTCCGAGCTGAAGTAATTAAAACTTTGCTCCCCGTAAAACAAAAATTAAATTAAATCAAGTATGGAATTATTTCTTGGTAGAGAACTGCACAGTCCAAAGACTTTTTTCCTCTCTCTCCTGACAACTCAAACAACCCCCGGGTTTGGTTACAGTCATTACATTTATTCTGTTATTGTGGTTTGGAAGCAGAAGAAACAGCTCAGCTGCCTGTGCACAAATAGGTAAAAGACACAACCCAAATATCAGGATAGAATCTCCCCATCTCATTACACCTTTTATTAACTCACCGTTCTTTAGCTTGAAATATGAAATGAATGTAATAATCCTTTAATACAGTGAGGATTGGGAACTTTGATTTCTAATTTTTTGGCTGCAGCTGGTAGTAAAGCTATTTATAGGAAAGGCTTACGGAATTATTACCACACAAAGGCAAGTGCCAGAGCAGACATCAGACCCTGCCATGGTTTCTCTGCTTTTCTAACCATTGTTGCCATTACCAGATCACACTTAGGAGAAAAAATTAGGCCAGGATTACATCAGACATCTGTGACACCTTTGAAAGTGGAATTGTCACCTCACTCTTCTGACGCCTTCAGGCAGGCAGCAAATCGTTATTCCCTCATAAATTGATATTATCTGTGTTTAGCAAGAGCCAGGAGAAAATGTGTCTCTGGCTTTAGCCCAGGTGGACATGGGTTGGAATATTCCAAACACCATGTTCTGGTGTCTGAAAATTCGACCTGGCAAAGGATGGAATATCAGCAGGAGCAGCTTTCCCCGTAAGGGACTCCAGTCAAATTATTACCCAGGATTACAGGAGGGCTCGTCACCTTTGGAGAGGAATATGGGAAAGCACTCCAACTGCCACTGAAGTCCAGAGGAAGTCACCTTGTGCTGACTGGGGGAAGCAGTGGCTTTGGTTGGGATCAGATATGGAAAGGTTTCCCTTCTTACCTTGTGCCTGAAAGGCCACGGGAGCAACGCATCGTAGTCTCCTTTCATGACAACAAAGAACAGGGACATGTGGGTTCCTTTCCCTGTCCCATCCCCATTCAGGTACACCCTCAGACACACCTTGTAGCCGTATTTTGCAGTGTAGAAAGCTGAAAATCAGAAGTCTTTGTTAGTAAAGCCTCCTTTGGGAAAAAGAAGAAGTGTTCTGGTGTATGGTAAAAGGTAACGTGTGACATGGTTTGCTCTCACACAGAGGAGAACAGACAAATCAGGACCCCCTGGAGATTACAAGCAATGAAAACCCAGTGCTTGGAATCCTTTTAGTGCCTCAAATCTTGGTGAAAATTACCTGTTATTAGACACACAAGTGTATTTTACCTAATCCAATGACTTCCCAAATGGGAAATTACTGCAGCTGGAGCCATGTGGTGCCAGCAGGCACTGAGCTGTGGGTTAGGAGAGATGAGTCCAGCAAGTGTCACTGCAAGTGGCTGTGGTGGAGGGCAAAGTGCAGAATGAGAGCACAGCTCTCTGGAAAATCACATCCCAGTGCTCTGGATTACAGGTCTCTGCATAAACAGCATCTTGGCTCAAGGAGCTGTTTTGAAGCTGCTGACACAAGCAGAAAGAGGCAGAGTCCTGGAGAAACGAGGGGCGTTCTAAAGGACTGGGGTTTGTGAACACACAAACACATCTTGTGCTTTACCTGGTGAATACAAACCGACTGTTCTGCCAGTCACAGAGTCTTGGAGCTTCCTGCCAACGTCTGTTATTTTCCAGAGAAAGATCCCATCGTAGGAGGCTTGCTCAGAGAACAGCAGGCTCTTGTGCAGGCTGCTCAGGCCTGCGTCCTTCTGCGTCAGGCACCGGTGCAGCTCTGCAATCTAGGAAAAAAATAAATCAATTCTCAGTCAGCCCCCCCTCTCCAGGCTGTGCTGCAGGAGCAGCTGAACCGTTCTGGAGTCCTCATGTTCTGGAAGTTCTCCTTGGATTTCTCTTTAAGTGACAGCTACGTGTCAAAACAACCGGATAGAGATGGTTGTTTGGCCTCAGGAAAAATGCTGCTGTAAGAGGATCAGGCAATTAAACAACTCTGTTGCTTGCTCACAGTCTGATCGTGGCAAACTCTGCACGTTCAGAACTCTCAGGAATATCTCAGTACCTAAACGTGGATTTTGAGAACAAATATCAGAGATCCCCATTTGAAAGGGTATCCAAAGTAACAAAAGGATCCTGAAGATGTGTCCAGAACTTAACACTTCACAGCTCAAGCCCCTTGTCCTGATCCCTACCCCACCTCTCACTGCCATGTGTCAATATTTGTTCTCCATAGAACAAGCACACAGACAATCCTTGTTGTAGCTCTTTACCTTCAGTTCAAGGCCTCGGATTATATTTTGATCCAGCTCGCTCTGTCTCCGGAAGGCCAAGATTTCCAAATTGGAGCTCTCCACCTCCTTATTGAGCACTGCCACAATATTCTCAAACACGTGCAGCTTATTCTCTAGCTCAGAAATCACCTTCTCCCTCACGAGTTGTTGCAGAATAGACTCATCTTCAGGAGCAGAGGATCCAGCAAAACAGTCCACTTCCAGATCCCTGCTGATTTCCAGCCCAGCTGGGACCTGCAGGTCAGAGATGCTTTTTCCTGCATTGTGTAGGTTCAGCTCTGACTGTGGGGTGAAGCCCTGTGCAGCTTTGGCAGCAGAGCACAAGGTTCCCTTCAGCTGCCTCATGTGCTGCAGCAGAAGGAGCATGTGGGCCCCCACTGCAGATTTTTCGTGCTCCTTTACCTTCTCTTTGCTCCCCTGGAAGAAGACAACACTGTCAATACACTGGAAAAACTGCAAGAGGCAGGTGCAGCTCCATCACCTGGCATCAGAAGTGCTGTTTCTGTTTTAAGAGACACTACCCTGAAGGTAATACCCAGACCAGAGTGGAACAATTAGGACCTTCCTGAAGGGACCTGTTTCACTCACCCTAAATGAACAGCCAACTTCAGCAAAACGACATCCATCTTTGTTGGTTGAGGATGTAGATTGGCTCTGTTGAAAAAAAGAATGGAGAGAAAATCATCAAATACCAATGGAAAGGGATTCTTTTACTTCCCTACAAACACCTAAGCCACAAACCCAGCAGCTATAAATCAGGTTAATTCAAGTCAAGGCATTTCCACAGCTTCCAGTGTACAAGCAGCTTTGAAAATTGAGGTAAATCAATTAAGAGTGTGGTTGAGTGCAAGTTTCTTGAACACAGCCTGGCAGTGAAGTGTCCATCTCACAGACCCCAAAATGACAGAACATAATTTAACAAACCACAGGGACCGCCTTGTAACAACTTCTCATAAATAAGATAATTTAAACACACTGCTATGCAACACACTCCTCTTGTGCTCATGTGGCTCTCCCTGAATATACAAGAGGAAACAAATATTTGCCCTTTTTATATGATTAATTGAGAAGATAATTTAATGGAGGTAATTGTGGGAGGGAAGAGAAGGCAGTTGGCAGAGCTTTGCTGGAATATAAAGAGCACCCACATACAACCGTTGGATCTGAAGCTGTTCTCAGGTGTTCATTTAACCTAAATGGAGCAGTGATAATTCTATTAATTGAAATAAAGCTGCATTGCACTCACTCATCTTTTACCCACCTTTTCCTTTGATGCTGCTTCTGTTTGCACAGGCTTTTGTTCCTTACATAAACTGCCTTCACACAAATGTTCCTGTCATTAAAACAAGAAGGAAAAAGTCCAGTGCATTATTTAATTATTGACCTGCAAGGTCACCCTGGGATATTGGATACAATTTTGGCAGTGTACAAGTGTTGCCAGGTTCAAACCAGAGTTATGTGCACACACATACATGCAGTGACAAGCAGGTGGGTTACAGAACAGGAAGCAACAATGACCAGCAGAACAGGAAATTCAAATATATACATATATATGTATATATACAAGTTACAGAACAGGAAACTCCAATATAAATTCTAATTCAAATGTAATTCAAATATAAACTCTTCTTGCATTGACTCCATATAGTTTGCTCAATGTGCAGACCCTTTTTGCATCCTGCTCAGGAACATTTTGGAGGCTGGAATCCAAATTTTTCATCATGACGTGCTAATGCAAAATGCATCATCACTTACAGGAGGCTTCCTGCCATTTCTGGCTCCAAGAAGGGTAAAGTGATCCCCCTGCCATTGGTTCCTGCATCTGTAATATCTGTATTTAACACAGAAACTGTCAGCTTTCCATTCACACTGTTCAGAGGGGGTGGCTTTAATCTTTCTAAGCTCCTTTGCATACCAGTTCTGAGGTTTCCCTTTCGATTCTCAGAATTGCAGCCACGGGTTTTTTGCACTCTCTAACTCATTTTTTAACACTCCGGATCTTGCCATTGAGCAAAATATGCCTTTATTTTATTCATTTCTGTTCTTTTACGCTTTCAGATCACCAATTCCTTGAGGGGGAGAGGGACTGGAGAGAAGTTTCTTTAAAATAGAGCAGTGCAAAAATCAGAAGACTTATGACTGAATGAATAAGATGAAGAGAGTGAAAGCAGAGCCCCAAACTTACTGTTTGCTCCCAGAGGGTTGTGGGCACATGGAATACACACAAATAACCACAATTCTTAAGTCGGTGCAAATTTAATAAAGCAGATCATGTAACTAGCATTTTACGAATACTAAAGGAGGCAGAGAAAAAGCAACACCTCAAGGCCAACCCCCTGCTTGGTTGCCAAGGTTTCCCAACCAAAATATGAATTAAGTGGCAGCTAAGTGGAATGAGTAGGAGGAGCACAGTTCCGAAGCCGGTGGAGCTGCGATGTCAGAGACCCCTGGGGAGAGAAAGGTGCTCAGGGAACACCGAGCTCAGGTTTCCCCCTCCAGCCTGAGCCTGCACTCAGGGAAGGCTGAGAGGGATTTAGTGTTGCCGCCTTCTGGTATTTCCATTTTCTGGGAAACTCTGGATTTAGCACTGGGAAGACGTGCCTGGGTCCAGATTCCTCTCGCTCTGTGAGTTAGTAAAGGTTTGAAGAGCACAAGCAAAGGCTTCCCAAGGAGCAGGTTTTAGCAGAGCACTAAATATATTTAAATCACCACTGAGAAATTGTGGCAGATTCAGAGTATGATCCTCCTGGTCTATGGACACTGCTGATAATTTGGAGATTTATACCTGATCAGATCTAATAGAAATAATATCTGACAGAACCCTGCTTTACAAGTTTGTGGGTGGTTTTAGTTTGAATAAACTCCAGCCACTTTCGAGATCCCTTCCCTGCCACTGTCTGTGCTTTTCTGCTTCTCCCTTACCTCATACTGGGACACATTTTGAGCCAGGAGCTGAAACCTGGGCTGCCCTGGGGGAGCACACAGGTACTTTATCACATCACCAGCAATTACCACATTCAGCTCATTTTTCCCTCCAGGACGTGTGGAAAAAAGACCAAACTCAGGAAAATTAAATATTCTCCAAGTGCAATGAAATCAGGATGGAAAAATGGCAGAATAGATTATTGAAACCATTAATATAAAGCCTTTATTTGAGAGAGAAATGTTCTTACCTGGTATTCAGAGCTGGCCACGCTGCGCTGACACTGCTGACACACTGTCACATTATTGACACATCCATTTTCCAAATGATCTGCCAGCTTCCTTCTCATCACCACGTGTCCACAACCAGTGTGGCAAGGGATCAAAGCATATTCACATAAACTCTGATGCTCCTGGAAGTAAAAAGTTATAAAGCAACATGTGAAGTGCTGATTCACGTGTATCTATAAATAGTCTCTGTTCTGGCAGCCCAGAGCTCTGATCTGCATTTCTTCTAAGTTTGGGTAAAGTCCCACTGCACAAGGTTACTGAGATTACTGGTGAAAAATTCACCAATATTACTGGGGCTTTTTTTGTTAATTCTTAACTTTAAAAAACCCCAAAACCAAACAACTTGTGGTAAATTCGAACACGAGGTCTCCCTGGAAGAGCCTCTCTCAGTGCTTTTGTTTAAAAGTAACACGATCCTGGTCACAGCTTCCTCCCTTGTATTCATTATTCTAATTTGCATGGCAGATTCACAAATCTTGCCCATTTAAATATTTTACCTGGGGCATTTCAGATCAGTCTGAAAAGAATTATGAATACAATCAGTACGTTGACAGAGGAGGAAATTATTTCTCCTATAAAAACAAACTAAGGATATTGCCCAGAACAGTGTCCTGGAGACTGAAGTATCCTGGTCTGTCAAAACCTGCTTGTAGCATCCTTGCATTTAAATAATAAGTAAACCCACTGGTAAAAATATCAAGTTGATGCAAATTTCTGCAACATGAATTTCACAACCGTTCAGGATGTTCTGGATTTGGTCAAAGTCCTACTAAAGTTGATCATAGAACCATAGAATAATTTGGATTGTAAAGGACCTTAAGGACCACCTTGTTCCAACCTCCTGCCATGGGCAGGGAACCTTCCATAGATTAATGGCAGGTTTTTAGATATTCTGGTGGTATAAATCACAATACTGGCACTGATTCTAATCACATTGCACTCATTTGTGTTTGCTGAGAACCTGGTTTCATTGTCTCTCTGTCCCTATTTGAGTAAGAATGGATATTCATCTGAATAAACTCTCTTTAAACATACTTCAAAATCTTTCATGATACCAGACCAACTGCAGCCAAGGGTCACACAGTGGACTCTGAGTTCAGAAATCTCTTTATTAATGGCAGCATCACCAAAAGCCTGGAAAGTAAACACAGTAAGGAAAAAACCACTGGTGAGAAAGCACTCAGCATACATCCTTGGAACAGGGTGACAGAAATGCACTTCTTGATAAATCCTCTATTTTTTTTAATGTACTGTACTGCATAAGACTCTGTAATCTATCAAGTTACTCTTAGTGTAGTAGAAACCCAAATAATTGTTAAATAATTTCCTTCTTAACATTCAAAAATCACCTATTTGGCATGATATTCATTTACTGAAAATAGGTCCAGCCAACTACAGCTCTTATTTTACATTTCTTTTCACAGAAGCCTGAAATATTTCACATGCAGGGAATGTGCTGACAGGACCCTGACTATGGGGTCTCTTAATGAATTCACTTCATTATCGAGGTCATTAACACCTCCTAAACGTGCTGCAGAGAGGACTTGGGAGTGTTCTGCACCGAGTGCATTGCTCAGATCTGGGCTGTTTCCATTTAGCAGACACTGAGTGCTAAAAAAATACGAACCAGATGGGAGTGGGGTTTGTTTTTTGCCCTACATAGATTTTGGTATTGTGGTAAATATGAAGAATTGAACGATTGTTATGTAAATTATGATACACTGCACACTTTAATATTACATCTTGCACTATTAAAATAGGTACCCTGACACAAGAACAAGCCCTGCCACATTTAATGGTATTTTTTGGGTACTCTGGAGGTAAGTCCAGTGCAGAGAAATGCAGATTTCCCATGGAACAACACAGAGCAAGGAATGGGAGGAGGGAGCTTTACAAATAGAGAGAGGAAAGTATTTACAAATGATGCCCAATAAAGTTACTGAAAATCCACACAGCATTTGTTGGAAATTATCTATACAGGAGATCCTCCTCCCTTCCTGGTGCCTGGCTTCATCTGGACCCTCAGCAGGCAAAAGAATCTGCCAGGCAGAGCAGAGTGGGGGCTGTTTACAGCCACCCACCCACAGATTTTGCAGAAATTCCCAGCAGACTAGGGGAGATTCCCACATCAGAGAAATCCCAAACTGGTAGTCAATGCAGAGTAAGTTCATAAGGGTTCAGCTGCATCTATTTGTGGTCATATGATGCATGAAATTCTGTTATTGGGAAATTTATTGCAGAAATGAAGATTTTTTTTTTTCTGGGATGTTACCAAGTTCAGCATTAACAGCAGATCCATTATTTTGCTGCAGCCACTTCCTAAACTTTGTCTTTTATTCCACTGTCAGCTGCTTTTGGTTTTCATTTTCCCCGAAGAAATGTAGACAAATTATGTGTTGGTTGATATTCCTGCATATTATCAGAAAAGAGGGAATAAGACTCCTGGGACTGGGCCTTATGGGCCAGTTTGTATTTGGGAAATAGAATAGCACAGCAATCTGCCTGGAAAATCACACAAGGAAAGATCTGCCCCATTAAACTACAGATGGAACATTTACCAGTGCGTAGTTTGTATCAATTATTATGTTCAGCCTCATCTTTGAAGGGTACAAGAAACCATGAGGTTGGAAAATCCATTAGGATACTTCCTAAGGATAATAAGTAACAGCTAAGACATATTATTACAAGTAGGAAAGCACCGGTTACTTTGAGACAATAAAAAGTTAATCATATGGCAGAGTGTGGGATTTTACATTGCAGAACCTGGATTTGGAAAGTCCTAAGGCTGCCATTAGACTTTCTAAAATCAAAAACTCTGGGAAATCCAAGTTATTAAAACCTAAGTTAAAATGTATAACTATCAGCTGCTATTGCATTTTATATTAGTCCCTTCTGAACACAAGTCCAATGATGACTACAGAGTAGTCCAGAGAATGGTTAATAATAAATTAATGACCTGTGAACTACAACTTACCCTTTCTTCTGCCAATAGGCTTTCCTCACTTAAAGTGTTGGGATCTTCCTCTTTACATTTCTGGCAAATTGCATTTTTGTTGTTTCTGGCAAAAAGAAAGAAGAATTAAATAACAATCCATTGGTGTACTGTAGTTTAGGAGGTCTTTGTATAGGCACTGACACAAATAAAACCGTGAAAATTGAAATTTCCACTCAGAATCCAAAGTCCTTGTTCATGAAAGGGCCAATTCTTGAACACGCTGATGTCAAAAAGCTTTGCTCTTCTGTTCTTCAAGACCAGGACTAGGCCCATAAATCTTATCTGTATTTCAGTAAAATAGGGGCAGCCTGGATCATAAACAAGAATAAAGATGGAAAACTCTTTCTCTCATGAACTATGCAAAAACACCATGTAGGAAAGAGAATGTGAAAACGAAAGTATTTTAAAACACAGAAAATGCCCATTTTGCCAAGACAGATATAGATATAGAAGACATTCTGTTTAATAAAATCGTATAACATCACTTATCAAAGGACTGTAAAGTGCCATGGCAGGATTAAGTCCACCTTGGGCCAGTTCTTTAAGGTTAAGTCAGAATTATTCTGCCACAGACAGAAAAACTGGCATCTGCCGGGCCCCATAATCCACTCTGCCGTCTTCCACGGTGGAGACAAGGAGGAGGCAGAGAATATCCTGCAGTCCAGACAGGAAAATGACAGTGAGCCAGGGAGCTACAGCCTTGTCCCTGAGCTCAGTGGCACAAGGCAGCTCCTGGCCACGGAAGTGCCCCCTGGCCGAGGCGCGGCCCAGGACGTACCGTACGATCCAGGCGAGGCAGGCGCAGCAGTACCTGTGCCCACAGAGGGTCTGCAGGGCTTTCTTCAGGATGTTGTTGCAGTTGCTGCACAGGTACTTCTGACCAGGCACGTCCTCACAGATGTTAGTGGGGTATCCAAAAGGAAATTCATTTTCATCAGGAGAAGAGCCCGGGGCGTCCTGCAGACTCCTGGGGGTGTTCTCAGCCATCTGAAGCAAACACTGTGAGACAGAAGGAAAAAACCAGGTGCTCAGACACAACACACGCTCACTTTGATGTGAGAGGATGTATCAGGCATCAAAGTCCTTGAGCAGCTCTGAACCCCAGCAGGAACAGTGATGTGTTCAGCTGGGTCTGCAGTGACAGGCGTGACCAAATGTCAAGGTGGGGTTTCACTAGGTACCAGCAGGAAATTACTGTACAGATTTAAAATTTCCCTCAAACACAACATGAAAATGGACAATGTCTTCAAATAAGGGGGTGGGGCTTTCTTTCCAGAGTTTTTAGCTTGTAGAAAGATGAGTTACAGTCCCATCAGCCCCCATCACACAGAATTGTTTCTGTAAAGTAAATCCCCAACCACATTGAATTCTCAGCAGCCAAAATTCGTGATTTCACTTCATAGACACAGAAACTGAGCAGCTGGTGTGTTGACAGCGAATTTCCTGAAGTCATAAAACTAATGGTGAAATGACAAAGGAAATCCCAAGCTCACAAACCCTTAATGCTTGTGCTCTCAGCAGACACACCTGGAGCCACACGTGCCAAGGTGTCACGAACATGCAGTTTGGTTTGATTAACAAGAACTGTGCAGTGGGACATTTTTGGAAATGCAGCCAGGTGTCTCTTCGAAAGCTCAGGGAAGGTTTTCACCCAGGGACTTGGTGCAGTTTGATCATAATGCCTTTGTAAAGCGCGCTTTTTTTTTCTGTAACAGTAGTGACACACCATAACCTATCTCAGTATTACCAACAGTCACACTAAAAAATCTGAAAAAAAATTAATCAAGGCTGCCGTGGGCAGGCCAGGCTGGCAGTGTGATCAGCCTGGTGCAGTGGGCAGGGCACACCCTGGGTTTAAGGCTCTGCTCTGGTAACAAACAGCGTTTTCCATGACCTGGCTTAGCCAATTCCCATGGTCTCTGCAGGCATTTGACGGGGAGCTCAGCAATGAGCGCAGGAGCAGCCCAACCTGCCAGAGCCGTAATTAAACCCGGCAACACAAACGTAATGGAAGAGGATCGGAGGTGCCGTGGGTGGGTGCCCGGAGAGGATGGGGCAGACGAGCCGCCCCCCGCTCCCGGCCGCGCTGGCCCAGCCCGCGGTTCCGTTCACGCCGGCACCGCCCGCAAGCCGCAGCCCCAGGCACGGAGCGCTCCGGCAGCCCCGGCTCGGGGGTCCCTGCGCCCCCATCCCGGCTCAGCGGGGCGGAGGGCGGACAGGACCCCCCGGCAGCCCCCGCTGCCCTCCGGGTGCTCCCGGGGCGCGGTTCGGGGACCGGGCCCGTGTGTCCGGGGGCCGCGGGCTGTTCCCCGCTGCGGGAGGCGGGAGGCTGCGGCGGGGCCCGCTCCCCTCCATCCCTCCCTCCATCCCTCCCGTTCCTCTCCCTCCCGTTCCTCTCCCTCCCTCCATCCCTGCCTCTCCCCGTACCTGAGCCCGCCGGCCCCGGGCGGGCGCTCACCGCGGGCTCAGGAGCTGCGGCCGGGCGGCTCGGTTGGATTTCGGCGATGCTGCCTCGCTCCGGCCGGGAGGAGCGGGGAGCCCGGACCGCGCCCCGGGGCCGGGAGGAGCAGGGCTTCCCCTGCTCGGGGGACGAGCCGTGTCCCGGGCCGCGGGGACGGGGAATTGACCGAGGAAAGGCCCCACGGAGCAAATTTCCCCCGGCCAGCTGAAATGGAGAGTCTGGTAGCTGGTTCCTGAAAGCGGTGTGATGCGGTGTCTGACATGGTGACCCGGCCCGGGGACTCAGACAGAAAGTCCTGCCTGCCCAGAGCGCGGCCACAGCGCGAAGTTCCCCTGCACGGCCCTGAGTGCTCGGGGCAGCCCCTGCCCCAAATACGGGACGGGCGCCTTGACTCCCTCTGGAGCCTCCGGGAAGCCTCGCCGGGCAAGCCCCGCTGTGCCTCACCCGCCAACGCAGAGCTGAGGTACCACACCAGGGTAACACAAGGAGTGCAGTAATGTCTGCTAATCCTTCTTAGAGTGCAGGAAAGACTCTATAAAGAGAAGTTTCAATATCAGCACAAGGTCCTCTTTACCCCCGACAAAGCTCACTTTGCTGCCACCCTATCTAGGTTCTGACCAAGGACGCAGTCAGAAAAAGAATTGCATATGCAAATCTGTTCACTCTTCCTTGTGGGGAATATCCCTGTGGGTGATAGCCCTTCTCAAAATTAAAAATAAAAAGCAGAGGTGCTTCTTTAGGTGCTTCACTGGCTTGTTACAAAAGCGATCACCTGCAGGTACCTGTGAGGGTGTGAAAGCTGGTGGGGAGGTTATTGCACATCAGTGTTTGCCTGAAGTCTGGCACCTTCCTGTGCGTGTGTGCACAGACCGACAAGGCAGGCTTCATTTCCACTTCCCTCCTCTCTGAGCTGTAAGCATATTTGGAGATGCTGATCTGATGTAGATCCAGATGTAGATCTGCAGTTCAAAGTCATCAGGGCTGTGGATTAAATCAAGTCTATGAGAAAAGTGTGATCCAGCCCTAGTCCTCAGCCTGAACCATTGGCTCTCATTTAAAATTCATCTCAAGTTAACCTGGCCCAGGGAGTTTCTGCCAGGATGTGAGTTAGTTTCTGAAAGAGATTTTAAAAGATTTCTGGATGTGGTTTTTTAAGCTTTGGGGATGTAAGAAGGTGTAAGATGCTAATTTTAGAATGATCAATGTTAGACCACAGGGTCAGGTTTGGAGATGAAGGGGCAGCTCTACCTCCTCCCTGTGCTCTTAACTCGCTCCTTTTCTCTTGCTTTGAGACTTCTTGAAAGTTTCTGTGATTCTATTACACCTCTGTCTCCAAAGGTGCTGAATTACACAAAGAAACTAAAGATAAGGTTTTGGTACTTTCCAAACTAGAGAGATTTCCTGTGGTAAATTTCCCCCATATGAGATCAGTTAACTGAAAACAGGATGTGGCTCAAAGAGAGATTAAAATTTGAAGCTTAACTTTACTGTAGAGCCATTCCACCAGTGCTCAGCATTGCAGGGCACTGTGTTACTATTTAAGGGGAATGATCATTTTATATCCTAGGAAAAAAGCACATAAGGGAATATATTAATATTACCTTTTAAAAAGATGCCAAGAGCTTGAGATTTTTAATGCAACAGATTTCATAGGACATTTAAAATGGAATTCAGGCTTAGATGCTCTGGGTTTTAAACACTGTAGTCATAACATAAGTAGTATTTCCAGGGCTGAGAATTGCATTTCAGAGAGATATTTAGGATAGGGATGTCTCATTTTATGAAAATATAATTTCCAGTTAGTATAAATTAGCTGGAAGTGTGCACTTGTTCTAGGAAATCCTGAAATATGGATAAAACATTGGAAGGAAAATTTGCTAGTAAAAGCAGATCCAGGCCCCAGGAGATTCAGTACTTCTAGGAACTGGAGCTGAGTGCTTCAAGTCAAGATTCCTGCCTGTTCATAGCTCTGATATGAAGTAGTTCTGCAACTTCTGTGCTATTACTTATTTTCTGACTTAAGCAGAGTGTCTGTGAGATTTCATCAATTCAAGATTTTTAAAAAAGCATCATTAATTTGATATATTGTTATCTTCAGTAAACCTGACAGCTTTGTCACAATTCAATCTCTTGTCTATAATAAAATCTTTGTACATGTTTTAGTTTTATCTGTCTGTGCCTACTACCAGTGGTAGCTCTGCTTTTCTCTGGTGATACCCTGAGGACCAGCCCAACTTTCATTACAAGAGAAGGGAAGTTTCCCACTAAGTTCCGTAAGAGCTGGACTGCAATCCTCAAAGAGACATCAGGAATCAATTTTATTTTCTTCATCCCTGCTCTGCCTCAAGATTTTTCCTGGATCATATTCTCTGTAAGATAGTATTATCCTCAGCTTCCTAGGAATTACTCCCCCCAAAGAATTGATGCTCTGGAGCACCTCTTCAGCGTTTGACAGGAGAAAAACACCCATGAATGGACATTATATATATGTGCGTGTGTCTGACTTCAGTCACTCACTAAAGCAGTTTCCACAAGAACCCTGAAGAGAAGAGAGAAAATGAAAGTGTTTCTCTCTCTGTCACAGTGGCCTTGATGGTTTCCTACAAGTAGTTCAGAGTAAATCATTAAGACATTTCTGAGCCTGCCTCTGAGTTTAGGCAACCACACAGACCCTCTTTACATGAAGGAGCTTCCTGGTGGTCTCCTGCCTCAGTCACTGTCCCCCCACAGCAGGACAAACGTGGGGCACAGTGCGTGATCCCAACATGGACCAGTTTGGGCCAGTTTCCCCAGCCGAAGCTCAGCTCTCTGCTGCAGCCTGGCCACATGAAGGGTTGTGCTGTACTTGTGGTTATGCTTCTGTTTCTCTTAACGTATGCAGGGCCTGAGCTAAACTGGAAAATTCTGAGCTGCTTATTTCCATTCTTAATGCTTTGGAGAGAACTCTGGGAATGGGCGCTGTGCCCACAGGGAAGCCTGCCAAAACACTCTTCCAAAGCTCTGGATGTGACACGAAAAAACAAGTTCAGATTCAGTATCTTTTGACTCAAAACCAGCTGGGAAAATATGGATATTCTCTTGATTGACTGGGACCAATTAGCGGAAACAGAAAAAGGAAACATCAGGTTTCTTTAATGACATCTTCATTAATCCTCATAAATGACAAGAATTGAGGGGAGAGTGAAGGTTATGGCAAATCTCCATTAACCCTTTCAGAAGTCACTCATTTTGCTAATAACAGTAAAAAAAAAAAGATGTTTAGAAGATGTTGCTTTACATGAGACAGAAGCAGAAAGAGACTGACTCTGCACTAACTTGCATCTCTCTTCCACTGAGACCATAACTCCCTTTGCTGTTGTGGAATGACTAATAGCATCAGGCTGAGCTTTCCAATAGTATTTTTCAGGATGATTCATAATCCTGAGTAATTTCCACACCACCACTGAGATGTCTATTTGTACCTGTATTTAATGGGCAGCACACCCAGGGAACACAGAAGTTCCAAGTGTTATCCAAGGTTTCACAAGAGGAAAACTAAATTCTCTCTACAGGTGTTGTAAAGAACAAACAAAGCCCCCACCAAAACACTGCTACAAGAAGAAAGAAAACCCCTGACACAAAACAAGTTGTTTTTAACGAGGAATCTGAAGGAGAAAGGAAAATAAATTTTAAGCAGAAGAGGAGCCTGAGTGAAAAAGTAAAGTTGGAAGTGGGAAGAGCAGACATAAAGAATATCAGGTCTGTATTCTGAACAGGGGAAAGCAGATTAGTGTTTGAATTCCTGAATGGAAAGAGTCCTTTCGTGAGGCCAAATCTCTTGGCAGCTTTGCCAGGGATGGGACTCCAAAAGCACATCACCCCAGCCATGTTCCCAGCAGCGTCCCTGGAGTCCAGCCAAAAAACCAAAACTTGTAGCTCCACGTCAAACATCTGAATCATAAGTTGGGTGTTGAAGCCCCAAAGCCAGTGACAGAGGCACACAGAGCTTAGGAAGTGAATGCTCCCACCTGTCCAGCTTCAGTAGCAATGGAAGCCTGGAAGAAACCAAAACACAAACTGGCTTTGGAGGGCAGCAGTCCGGAATTGTGGTGAGGTTTCCCAAGCCAAGCTTGGGTTTCCTTGTGGTAAGATATGCTCTGGAAGGAAATCCAGCATTTCTTAAATCTGGCTCTCTAAAATCACATCTAACACTTTTTCATATCATGAACAACTGGTTTCAAAGCCCAGGCACTGGCAGGCAGGGCCCTGGGAATGGTTTCTGGGCTGGGACTAACCCCAGTTCGGAACTGGGCACAGGGATTGGCAGGATCACCATGGGCATGGACACGGGGGATACACAGGAGCTCATGCAGGTTTAGATACATCCCCCCAGCTTCTGGTATAAATCCATGGAATCCTGTTAAATTATGCCACAGATTAATTTGACCCCTTGTGTTTCCATAGGAAGTTTTTGATCCCAGTTTGTTTTTGAGATTCCTGAGCAAAACAGAAGCTTAGAAATAACCTCACCTCTTAATATTATATAGGTTGGTGACTCCAAACTTTTGGAATTACACTAGTGCTGGAAATGAATACCTATTTCTACCTTGCTGTCAGAGCCTGGGCATGAATATTCTCTAGGACCTTACAGCAGGAGGTTTTAATGGAAAATTTTATGATTTAGGCAGTGAAAATGACATTTTTATGGCATATTGCTTTTAATAAATAATGAAGGAAACCTGGCTAATCATACCCTGGCAGAGACAGACAACTCAGCCATGCAGTAAATGAATGACTTCAGTCACAGCTGCCATTTATGCCCAGTGTGTCACCAACACCTGAGTTTATGTCTATATATTGCAAATCACCTTTCAGCAGGTATAAATTGGCACAGTGCAACGTGGGTCTCCTTGTGTGTGGATGTGTGAGGTGTTCCTAAAGTATTTTCTCTTTGGAAAGCAATTTTCCCATTGATTTTTTGTGCTGCAATGGAAGAAATCCTGCATCTGCAGATCTAGATACCAAGTGTAGCTCCTCCAAAATAACTGCAATGACACTGATTTGCTTTAGCTGAGGATGTGCTCCATGGCCTCATGGTACAAACAGCAGGGAACACACAACAACCAGTGGAAAGAATGTGCTGTTGAGGCTCCTCTTGTAAAGGCAAATTAGACAATTCAAGCCCATGTCAGAGCGCCTTGGAACCAGCCTCAGTGCACTAAACCCAGCTCTGAAATTCTGTTTCCTTTGGAGTCTTTTAAATTGGCACCAGTGGGGCTGCTGCCATTGAAAGAAAATAGATTTTCCATTGTAAATCCCAATTTTGGGGGTTTAATATCTCAGCTGTTTCAAAGTGCATCAAATAGAACTTTTTGTTTACTTTACTTCTAAAAGAAGTTGCCCTTTTATTTGTCAAGTAGCAAATAAACAAAGGAACTATAGTCTGAACCACAGCACCTTAGGAATAATCTGCATTTCGTGACTTCTAGCTCTGAATGTGGGTAAATATAACCATTTTATAAATAACCCCCTGTGTGTAACAAATATTTCCTGGGATAAATATGAAAGGGTTGAATATAGCAAGCTTTACTCAAGATTTCTCTGCTATTGTTTTCTAAACTTGAATGTTCTTTTTATGAGAGTTGTGGTGTTTAATTCAGTTTAGTATTTTCCAGGAAATCGGTTGCTGCTTAAACACGTATCCAAATTCCAAGTTCATTCAGAACTTGAAAAGCAAAATTTAACACAAGGACTGGAATTTTGTAATGATCCAGCAACTGGCAAAACCAAACTCTTAGTTCCCAGGAGAATGAAAGAGCCAAACCCAGATATTTCTCCTAATTAGAGATGAAAACATTATTAAATATCTTAAAAATTGAAAGCATATGTAACTCCTATAAGGTGGGTGTTTTACTGGAAAATAACTGACAGCCGTGCCAAATTTCTGTGTGTTCTGATGTAAGAATTCAGCAGGAGATTAAGAACACATTTTGCTGGGAGACATGTCTAAATATTAACATTTACATAGACTGAAAATAAGCCTCTGTAGGTAGGGTCAAGTGAGACAAGCCACCATGGATGAACACCAAATTGGCAGCTCTCAGAGAGTGGGGTTTTTTTAATTACAAAACAATATTCACTCAAAAGAAAAAATGGATTTCCTTATTATGTGTTCACTCGTCTCTTCCACACCCCTTCTCTAAATGGATCTACAGACCCCTGTCAGCTGATTCCACAACTCTTTGTTTGGGGAAATGGATGTTTGAGATTATTTATTAAAAGAGTTTTGAACTTGAAAGGAACCTGAGGATTCAATTCAAGGTTTTGTATTGCTGTACCAAGGCAGGATCCCACCTGTTCACTCAGGTCCCTACACTCGTCATCCTCATTGCTATGCACAGATAGAAAATAATGATTGTGATATTCTGGCTTTGCATTGCCCAAATGCACTGAATAAACTCAGTGTGATGAAGTGAGTATTTCTCCTCTTCCAGACAATTTCAGATGTGAGTGCAGCATCACAACCACGTAAGAATTATGTGGTAACTTGGACTTTCATCCTCTGAGCTCATGGGAGCATTTTTCTCTTCCACCTAGTATTTAACATTTGTGTTCAGGTCAGCCAGAAAAGAATTATGACAGTCACTCCAGAGGTATTAAAAAGTAAGAATATTAACCTGCTATACGGATTTACCACTCCTCTTCTAAAATTGTAGGGTATTCCTAATTCCAAACCATTTTTGACAGAGCACTTGTCTGAGTAAGGCTGCTTAGTGCTTGTGGCATATCCTGAAAGATTGCACACACAAAATCACTTCTTCCCTGCTCATGAAACAATGGCCAGAGAAAGGCACCCTTTGGCTCTCTCCCTAAATTAGTCACAGCAGTTTGGCACAGCCCAGAAGCTTTCAGCCAGACCAAAGTGTGAGTTTCATGTGTCACTGTGCATAACAGGGTGGAATTTGGGCTATTCAAGTCACTTACCAGCTTGGATCAATGAGATTAATTTCCAGTTGCAATGAAAAGTTAAATCAGTTCATTTTGTGATGCTCAGCTATCTAAAACCCAGTAAAATACAAATGGAAATGTACAGAAATATATATTTTTTAAAAGAGCTAAAGGATTACATAGTATTAACCCTTAGAATTGTTATAATCTCTGAAATTCAACCAATTTAGGTCTGCCAAGAGTATCCAGGGAGAATCACATTAGAATGGCATCTGGTGAGTTTTCTTATTCAAAGGGAAATATATGAAAAAGGAATACAAGTATAATGACCAAACTTATTTAATTGCCTTTAGTGGGTCCTGCTTTCAGAGATTATCTGTGCAGGCAAGGTCAGTCATCCGTAATTCTTGGAAATGGGAGAATAAAGGTGGCCTGAAGCACTCAGCTTTCTGGGCCAGTTCATTAACATGTAGGCAGAGCAGTCACCTCACACCAGAGGCTGCCTGGCCTTGGGAACACTGCAGGAGTGTAGCAGGGAAATGCACATTTTTCTGGAACCACTACAGCTATTGGCTGGTGATTCAAAGCCTGGAACATTTGGAGACTTGCACATCACATATATAAACAACCAAGGAACAGAAAAACACTGTGTACAATTCAGCTAGAAAAGCACCACTCTGCTGTCCAGAATCCACAGCAAGCTTGGAAGTACAGAATGTGTTTTGAAATAATTTCCATTTCATAATACAGATGAGTCACCTAAGCAGTGATTATTCCAAGAATTTCCATGTTTGCTGGGATCAATCCTGGAAGTTGTTTAGTACCTCAGAACTCACCGACCACAAGTCCCTAAGGTTGGTGTGGCACTGAGTTCTAAACTCACTCCCCTGTCACTTCCATCTTGTCTTGTCCTGCTAACGAGGCCCTGTGGAAATCTGCCAACATAATTTGCATGTGGAAACAGATGAAGACACAGATACACCCTTCCCCCACATGATTTTCCTGTGAAAGTCAAGCCTTGCCACGTGAGGAAGGTAAATCTTCCTGGCATTGGTATAAATATACATCTCCATCCTACACATGGCTAAATATCAAATTGTACAAACGTACACCCATAAATACATCTATTTAGAATATTTTACTGATCTCATTGATATATTGGATAGTTAATTCTGGATAGAAACAGAGACACGGCAGTAAGATTAAAGAACTTTTCTTTAAACTGCAATTTGATACCTAAGAGCAGCATTTTTATATGTTATTTTTAAATCAGGTTCCTGTCTTCAGGAGCAATACAGCTTTTTTGTAGCCTGGCTCACTAAAAATCAATAGAGCTTAAATGTCACAAGTCATCTGTGAAAATAAGACATGTTCCTTGCCATGTAAAGAGAAAATTAGGTCTCATAATACACAGTTACCAGCTCAGAAGTAGAAATGTTTACAGGTGACCTGTCTAGACAACCTCACTGAGCATTTCCGTGTACTTCTCCCTGCAATTTGA
This sequence comes from Atrichornis clamosus, assembly GCA_013400975.1. Classification (NCBI taxonomy): domain Eukaryota; kingdom Metazoa; phylum Chordata; class Aves; order Passeriformes; family Menuridae; genus Atrichornis; species Atrichornis clamosus. The sequence goes on along the minus strand of WBMZ01003363.1, from coordinate 66,393 downwards.
ATTTATATCCAGTTATTATTGGATACAGTGTGATCTTCTTGTGCTTCTTAGAAAGTTTGGAGGATTAAAAAAAAGTAAAATACTCACAGAGCCAAAATTAAAAATTGCATCATCTCTGAATATCATCTTTCCACATCTTAAATGTTCTGGATCAAGATATTCCTAAGAGAGAGGGAAAACAGTAATTTTAAAGTTCTTGGATGTGCTGCTTTTGGGCAACTCTTCAATAAAAATAAAAACGTGTGCAACTGTACTTTGTATCAAACTCTCTTCTCAGTTTTACTGAGAACCAAGTTGATTTGTGCCAGGAGCTGTGAGCAGGAAAATTGGCCCTTCATCTGCCACTTTCCTGGAGGCAAGGCAAGATTTTTAACTGTCCAATTCAGTCATCCAATGCAAAGTAACATTTGTTTTAATCTAAGTTACAGTAGATATTGATTTAGTTGACTGTGTCTTAAAACGCAAATAATGAAAGGCACACATGATTTAAGAACTTTGGTGGTTTTTTTTAAACAAGAAAGCAGAACATAAAAACAGCATCAGTTACTGTCAGGAATGGAAATGCAGGAATTAAAAAAAAGAGTAAAAAAGGAAAACCTAAGGAATAAAGTTCCTTTCACAGAGATCTTATGAAGTGGCTGCACATACTTATATTTTGATAAGACATGGGATTATTTAATGACAAGACAGTACTTTTCATGTTTGTTTTTACAGTCAATCCACTTCATCTGACTTCAAATGTCTTTGCACCATTCTGTGTTATTCTCTCGTCCAAGCTTAAAAATCATATTTGAACATTAATCTGTTGCAATAACATTGCTATAAAACACAAGCAAAGCTCATTTTTCAAGGTAACTATTAATGAGTGTTCAGTCCAAAAAGAATTTTCAGTCCACAAAGAATTACTAAACAGGTGAGGATTTTTCTTTTTTAAAAAAGAGATTTGATCTGGACTTTTAATTTTAAAACTGTCCAAATAAATCAACAGCCACTGATGATGAGATCTTCAGCAAAATCATCCATTGTGTTCAGAAACTCCCGACAAAATGTACAGGCTGTATTTGAAGGCCACCACTCAATCCAAGTGCTGGAGTCCAAAGGGTACTGGAATCTAAGAAGACAACAAGAAATAATCATTTGCTGCTAAGATTTGGGAAGGAAAATTTCAAACAGGAAAAAAATTACAATATGAAATTGCTTGCTTTATGTTCATAATCCTGTTTTAAGTGTACACGTCTGATAACACATTGTGTAACTTGGTTGAAGTGATACTTTAAAAATGAAATCAATTCTATATCACACGAGAATTATTACATACAAACACATCACATTTGAAGATTAAATCTCAGCATATTCTGGTGGCAAATGACTTACTTGAAATTGTAACCAACGCTTATCTTTAAGGCTTCTTTTCCCATGATCAAATACTGCTCTCCTGGGCTCAGTTCAACATCTGTACAGGTCTTCTTTTTAACAAAGGTTATTTCATTATTCTTTTGAGCAAAAGCCTGTCCTGAAGTTAGAAAAAAATCAAGAATTGGACAAAGAGAATTTCCAGTAACTCATATATTAGATAGAAAACACTAAAATGTTCTACAGTACTGCACAGCCAAGGGATCTCTTTGCCACTAATTCTATAACAGGAAAATTTGATGATATAAAACATGTTTCTTGTAAAAGATCTTTCAATTAAATCTGAATGGCAATAAGCCTTGTGCACATTAAATAATTTTATGTTATAGCAATTTTAAGGATATATTGGATGCTTAAACTCAGAGAAAAAAGGAGCGAATATCAGCTTCAGTTCCACAGGACCTATGAGCCACAGGTAAGACAGTGAGTGCTCAAGAACATTCCAGTATCCTTTCTCCCAGAAGCAGAAACATGGAACAGGACACTCACCTCTCTTATAGAGATCCAGAAGAGTTGCAGAATACTTTACAAAAAACCCTTCTTCACTGCGAGATAAGATGTTCACCTTATAAACTGCAGAACGACACAAACCAGGATCTTGTTATTCCTTGTTCCTGCAATGCTTCCTAAATGTCTTACAGATGCTCAGAAGGAGAGTATCATGCCCCTTTACAGTACTAATTTCTGGGAATACAATGGCTGTAGGGGCAGGAAACAGTGCCAAGTTCTACCCACACCTAATCTGACGGAAGCTGTGGGTAGAATTTACACTATGCCTCTGTCAATCACACTGAATTTTTAATCGCTGCAGATCTAATTTGGACACAATGTTTTGCAGCAGCAGTAACCAGAGCAAACAAACATTTCAGAGCAGGTGAGCCAGGCAGTGACAATCCACCATTACCATAAGCAATGTCCCTCTGGCAGGCAGCCTGTCTCCTGCTCTCAGCTGTTATCGACCGATCGAGCCTCTCCTGGGCTTTACCACACTCAGCTACATGGAGAAAGGAAAAAGGAGTGGTAAGAGAATGACAGCACGTGTCCTCGAATAAAACATGGATCTCCACCTGTCTGGGATAATTAATTGAGCAATACCATTAGTACGGGACAGCGTGCTGTAACAATGAATATTTAAAAAACAAAATAACGCCCTCTTTCACCTGACTTAATCCAGCCAGACTTCCATGATCACACTGCACACTTGGGTTTTTTTAAATGTAAAATTTTGAGAGGAAACAGCTGAGTTCTTACAAGGATTTTTTTCTTTATGTTTAGTTTCAGTTTAGTTTGCAGTTTCGTTCAAAGTACTACACTGCATTTTCCCACCAAGTGAAAAGAAAAAACATCTTAAAATAAAGTTTACCTTCCATGCATTTGCATTCATCTCCTTCACACAATCTCACAAGTTTTTCATTTCCATAGGGGTTATAAAGTATAGTGCACCTTTTGTCTAGAAGATCCAGAAAGAAATAATAAATACATATAGAAAATCAAAGTCTAAGAAGTCAACACTGAAATTTTGCGAGTCAAAAGTTACCTCAGTTTAAAACAACATGGATTAAAAAGCTATTAAAGAAGGACAAATGTAGTCTTTCAGCAGGAATACAGTTAAAAGGCGAACAAGGATGTGAAGACCTGGAGCACATACCTGGTGCATGATATTCATACACAGTGAAGGAGGCGGGATTTAGCATTCCAACCCGGAAAAGCTCACTTATTCGGAACCCAACACAGAGAAACTTATCAGCTGGCACCTGTTTGAAAGACACATGAATTAAGAAGCTCTAAAGAAAACAAAATTATTCCAAAGAGTAAAAGTAGTGCTTACAGTTAAGAAAAGGGTAACATACAGAATCTATCTGCAGGAGAACATGCCCATCTTTTATCTCATAATCTGCTATCAATTGATCAACTCCACTTGCAAGCTGCAGGGCACAGAAAAAGATGAACACTAAATATTACAGCTCTGTCAAAAAAAATCACTAGGGGAAAAACCATTCTTGAATACTTGCAGTAGATAAATCCTCTGGATTGGCTTCCAACCCACTGACCAGCCCTATGTCCATCACAGCATGAGCAGACCCCGACTGGGGCTCCCTCGCGCTGGGCCTGTACCTAAAATAGATTCAAGCCAATACTGGTTAACTATAACTGAAATGAAAAAGAAACCTTTGAATGTGGTTCAAAACTTAAGAAAAACTCTGTCAACATTTAGGCCACTATCAACTCATAATGAAGCAAAATAGTCCAGATGAATCATTTCAGATTTGTGCCAATATCACGCACAAAGAAGCTTTTCTTAGTACTTATGTTCCAGGAGAACTCATACATAAATTGAAGGCTCCTTCCCACAGATATCATGACCTTTGGCTCTGATTCTGTTTAAACACACACATAAAAGTGAAGAAACAGAAAGACAAGATCAGGAGACCTGGTGCAATTATTACCAACCAACCCCCTCAGCTGCACTTACTTTGCACAAGCCTCCAGGCGCCCCAGGGGCTCCCCATCTTCTTTTATGCGACCTGTTTGTATCAAGTAGAGTCAAAGAAGTCATTTTATAACTCCTCAGAAGCAGCAACTCAAAATTCTCACAAGGCATCTTCATGATTGGAAGGTAACTCTTCCAATTGTTTTGGTGGCTATTTTTATAGGAAGTCATTGTCTAGCCACAAACAAGTAACACTTCTCTCTTTTGCAATTCAGGTGAAATGACAGCTTTCATGTTTAATGCAGTTTATTTTGTGTTTATATTAAAATTATAGCATGGCTAAAGTTCAGAATGTGGTTCTATACCCTGCTGGACTAGTATGTTCAGTACCTTGTAGAATTCACTGTCACCATCCCACTTCCCACCATATTTCTTTCTTCTCACTCCCCCAACTGTAAAAACTCTTCCATAAATGACTAAAAATGCACCTAACAGAAATAAATTAAATATTAATTCTATTCACAAAAAGACAATAGTTTCAAACAGGGCTAAAAAGGCTTTTAGCAACTTCTTTTCCAGTTTTACATTTAGAAAGTGGTAGCACTTATTTCATTCTTAATAAGAAACACTCATAAGAAAAGCAAGGATTTTCTTTCCCTCCCTCCCTTGCACTGACCTGAGTAGTGACATTTAAAATTATATTAACCCTTTACCATCATCTCTCTTTGGAACAATCTTCAGTTCAAAGTTACATGACTCTTCAGAAGTACCAATTGTGTTATACACTGTCCTCACCTGCACACGTACAGACAAACCAGACAAAACACAAGCAGCATTAAAAAATCCTCAACACTGGCATAAAACTGTAAAAACTCATACTGTGCGGAATATAAACAAGTCTGTTTTATTGGTAAATATAAACACATCAGCAAAGCAGAGCAAATAAATTATCAGCACAGAAAGAAGTGGGGAATTCTTGAGCAAAACATCATATTAAGAAAACAGAAATTCCATTTAAAAACCCTGGTTCCTACTTACATTTACTGTAGCTATGCCAGTGCTGCTGCCAGTGCTTACATAGATGTCATCTTGTAAAGGTGCCTGAAGGGTTGGTGATAAACAATAAATTACACATTAATAATAAAGATTAGCAGCAATTAGCAACAATCCAGGTCAGATTATCTGCTTGTCTTGTTTACATTTCAAATACAGAACAGATTCTGCAAAAAAACCTTTATCTGAACAAGCAGAAATATTAAATTTAATTGAATATTCAAATACATTAAATATAGCAGATAAACAAAGTTCTTAAATATTTTCTATACCGAATTAATACCAGTCTGTTATAAGAAAAAGCTACTTTAGAAGCTATTTCAAAGCTCAAATAATTATTTACCAAGATACTAAGAATTCTGGTTTCCCTTTTTTAAAGCAATATTATTCACTCACTGTCATAGTTCTTCCCACGAAATTGTCTTCTGTCAGTTTAAATAAGTTTAAGGCTCCATTGTTTTTGTATGATACTTTAACATCCATGTCTAAATTCAGCCTTTTGACAAGAAGGGAATATTCAGTCAAAGCCTCAAGGGCATTAATAGTGTCCTGTCAGAAATCAATTAGAGAGAATTAACTCCAGAAATTCTATTTATAAAATTTCTGTTTATAACAACTTCATGGAAAGAAGTCAGATTTCCCAGAGACCAAGAATATCATGGCAATGGAGTCACTGGATACTAATCCCATGCACAGGACTCTGAAGTTGTCAGTGTGGCCATTTAATGTTATCCTCTTAAAATGTTTCTATCATAGAACAATTGAATGGTTTGGGTTGGAAGGGATCTTAAAGCCCATCTCATTCCATCCCTGCCGTGGGCAGGGACACCTTCCACCAGCCCAGGTTGCTCAGCTCCATCCAACCTGGCCTTGGGATGGGGCAAAATGTCTCAGATTTTGGTACTTGAAGAATAAGGACAAAATATCTAAGAGCCCACCTGTGTTGAATAGAATCCTCCCCCATGTCTTTGTTCTTCAGAGAGCCATTTGATGATTGGCTTGGCATAGTTTTCATCTCCTCTGAGCAAAGTAGTGAGCAAGGCATAGGCTGTGGTTTCGACCATTTGTGCAGTAACAGAGCTGGGGCTTTGCTGCTCTCGTGTTTTGAAAGCATCTTTCCAAAAGCGATAGATGGGAGGGTCACCTGCAGAAGGACAAAAGGCCTCAGGTGGAATCACAGCAGCAGCTCTGCCACACAGGGTGAAGTCCTTGCCCCAGTCAGGGCAAGGAGACCAGGAGGAACTCACTCTGCATCTAACGGGGGATGAAAATGCACTTGGCTTATGCTAAAAATCTGATGTTGAGAGTATAAAGTGATGAGAACCAGACCTGATGAAAAGCAGCTGATGTATATGGAGACAGAGCTGGTCATGAACAGTGAGAACTGAGCAATACCTACGACAAAGGCCTCCTTCTTCAGCGCCGAGAAGGCCGCCCTTGCCGAGTGGTGGTTCAGGTCCACCAGAGCCAGAGCGTATGAAATGATGGCCATGGTGAAGGGGCTCTGGGCAAACTGCATGTTCTTCATCAAATAATCCCCTGCTTTACTCTTGGCATCGTGGATTTTCTGGAAAGATGGACAGGTTACGCCTCACACCTACCAGACGGGCCTTTAAAGAAACACATCTGCTCTATCTAAACAATATGGTTATAAAACATCTACAATACATCTTATAATAAAGTGATCCAGAATTTCCCTGGTGTTCTTTTGCTGATTTTGAAAGACTAACAGAGCAAATAAATCCTTGAAACTGAAAAAAGAATCTCTTGATTTCTTTAAACAAATGTTAAAGACAGTGGAAGGAATTAGAACCCCAGAATATGCCAGCTGGGCAGAAATAAAAATAAGATTTACCTGAGTAGGACATATTTTAATTGACTTGTCAATTCCAATAATAGAAAATGCTGTGAGATACAAAGATTTTTCTTTAGCTTCTCTAGGCAATGTACCCTACAAAAATAAAACAATAAAGATAATTAAATAGAAATTAAAGTTGATTTAAAGAAATAGAACATTTCACAGTTTAGGCGTGGAAGCAAACAGAAATTCCTATGAGAAATATCAGTTGAGTTTAACCTGAAAATACATTGACTCTTCGGAAGGTAGTAACTTATTTTTTAAAAAGAGACCAACATAAAGTTATTGACAAGTCAGGACTACTATATCGTAAAATGAACCTAAATAATTTTTTCCTAAATGTTAAGAAGTGGCAAGCAGCTGCTTCCTGTAGGATAACAGAAAGATTTGCGAGATTGTGCCATGTTTTAAATGAATTTAGAATAAAGTAACAAAGGAAAATTGCCTTGAAGGGGTGTTTTGGTGAAATTCAGCCTAAAATATCTTGCATTGCTAAAACATTTTATTTACTGGTGACTTCAGCTTTTACTGTAGAAGCACAGAAGAAAATGCTTGGGTTTCATACCTGTAGTTTCACTGGTTGGTAGTTTGAAAATTCATTGAATGACCCATCTGGCATTTGACAGTTATCAATCAGCCACAGAAGAGAATCACAGACAGAAATGTGATCAAGATCAATATATTGATAAACTTGTCCAAGAATCCTCAAAGCAAAAGCTGTCAACCTGCCAAGAAAACCAAACAGATCCTCTTTGTTTAGATTGGCAGGTACTCCCACATTGCCACAGGGCAGACACAAATTTGCACCATGTGTAGGATTCTGTATCCTACACACTCCCACAATTCAAAGAAATATGAACATTAATTTTAAATTTAACTTAACAAATGGGCAGTAATTGCCAAAATAATTTAAACTAGGATCAATTTCCATGTTTCAGGGCATGAACTCATTATATCCCAAACCCATCTTGGTTGTCATGGTGTGAATTATGGACAGGAACAAAAGGTTTGTCAAGTGAAAGCAAGAAATCAAAAGATATTATTCAGTTGTTAGGTACTGCTTAAATCTACCATCATGCTCATATCTGTGCTTACTAAAAATATGAAAGCAAATGAGTGAAATAAGCCTTTTTCCTCTATTTCAAACAAAAACCCCTTTCCACTCACCATGTGCTAGCTTGTCCATTCTTCCACATGCTGTAGGAGCAGTCAGCATTCCTGAAGGACAAGATGCTCACAATTCCTAAGGGATACATTAGGCACAAAATAAGCTTTGAGGATTATATTTGCTCCCTCAGAGGTATCATCTTTCTCACTCAGCTGAGTTTATGCACCTCTACAACTCTGAAGCAAGAGAAGCAGTAGATTTTTCTACCTGCTTTCATCTTCCTCCTCATCTGAGTTCTTGAAGTCAAGGTCTCAGGGCCCAGTAAATGCCAATTGTTGGACTCCTCCAGGTAGCGAAACACGTAAAATACTGGGGCAATGCTCACGAGCTCAGCCTCTGCACTGCCCTTGGGCAGGTTTGTCAGCATCTGCAGGCCACTGGGGCTCAGGACTGTGGCAATCACTTCACCCATAAGATGTCCTGTGGAAAGAAAAACCCCCAAAATTCATTAAATAAGAGATCATGAAAGCAAACGCAGGGGCAGAAGCTGACTGACACTTATAAGAAACCATTCTTTATGAAGTACTTAAATTTCTGCACAAGAAGGTGACTTGCAAAGCCTTTTGTCAAAAGAAACAGAACCTAGGAATAAATTAGATGAATTAATACAAAATAGGAGAAAAAGGACATATTTATAGAAAGGACATATGCAGTGCACTAAAAGCTTCAATTTACCTTTTACACTGACACTTCTATCAATTTGTGTTTTAGGGACCAGATTTAGTGGGACTTTGTATCGAAATTCTTGTCGTCTCTTGATTGAACCTATAAATGAAAATTTATATATATATATCATACTGCACAATCTAAATCAGCAGATGATTCAACTGTAATAGACCCAGATTTAAGATTGCAACTATCTGAGAAGGCAGCAACAAACGCTGAAAACCAGAAATAATCCCAAATGCACATGAAAAAACATCAATCTTTGAAAAAGAAGAGGTGCAAACTCTTTATCTTTCTTTTGCCTTTTTTGTTACAAAAAAAAGAATCTGATCTGGACCTAAACTTTGTGGTTTCTCTGGTTAAATGAGAACATATTCCATTGCTATTAATAAAGAACCTGCTGAGGAAAGCTTACTATCATATCACTCTAAAAGATACATATAAAGGTTCCTTTAAGAAATTAATCCAAGTATTAATCCAAGTTTCCTTATGACAAGGACAGGAAATCCTTGTGAAAGGACATATTTACAGTATATCAGGAAGGAGAAATTCCAATTTTTTCACATTATGAAAAACTTGATTACCACAAATCAAGAATATAAAAGAATACTACAATGACACATGATCAATTCTCTTACCATAAACACCCTGTGGATCCAAAGTGAAACCTGCATGAAACTCTTTCTTTATGCCTTCTGGCTGAAATCATTATGAGGAAAGAGGCAGAAAATGGAAACACTTTTATTTAATCAAATATATCAGCTGAAACTACAGGTTAAAACCACAGTATTTTTGCCTTCTACTTCTCTTGCTGTAGTTGAATTTGACTTAACTTTTGTACAGCAGTTCCACATGAATTTAAGTTAGTGTTCTATCTCCCACAACTCTTGAGAAAATTTAACAAAAGATTTAAATAAAAGCTTAGGAAAGGAAAAAATTACCAAAGAGTCTTTCAGTGAAAATCCAAACCAAATAACCTAGAATAAAGTATTCTTCTTGCTTATGAAGTTATAAGCTATCTATTTATACATATAATCTTTCTGACAGTTCTTATAATCAAGGTTTAAAAATGTGTATGCTCAAATACCCAGTCATTCATTTTTCTACTGCATACACCTCAGTGAATTCAAGGACATCACATGAAAATATTACAATAAAGCAAAATTTACATATTGACTTGAACCCAATTTGAAATTCAAAAATGCTAAAAGCATTTAGGTTTTTTTTCTTACCACGACACGTAAAGTTTTAACCACAATTTCACTGTTCCTGGGTGTCAGCAATGTAAAATTGACAGTGTGGAGACCTAATTCCAATGGGAGTATCCGGAATGTAACTGGTGAGGAAGAACCACCATCCAGGTTCTTAAATTTACAGTTCTGTATCCTCGATCCAGTACTTGCAGAATCTCCAAAAGTACAGATTCCATTTCCAGCTGCTATTTTCACACAGAACTGAAATGTGGAAAGATTTTAATGTTTCACTTCCATGGCAGGTTTGAGACCAGAGAAATATTAAAGCCACCGAAATCCTGAAATGAGCATTCCATGACTGTAATGTTACTTTTCTCTTTGTAGTACACATAAGACCGGCTTAAGGACTGGAGAAACCTGATCCAAGGATCTGTCTATACTGGATACTCAAAGGGGAAGTGCTCTTTCAGTTTATTATGTTAATCTTTCCATAGAACTCATTAACACAAATTACCTTAATTGCAGAGTCTTTATGGTTATAAACTGATCCTTTTAACTCAACTTGCTCCCCCCGTACCACGGAATAAGGAACGTAAATGCTCAGGAAGATGTCTTTCATAACTTGGATTTCCAATGGTGCAGCAACACATATACCTATGGAAATGAAAAACAAAAGCAGAGTGTCTTACCCACCCTTCTGATAAACAAGTTTGAAAAGGTCTTGACATACTTTAGTGATGACTTATCATTTTACAGTGTGTACTTTGAAACTGTCCAAGATTTTTAATAGTGCCCAGGCTTTTGCTTCCTGATCCAAACTGCTCTCTACTACTCCTCACACCCCTGCTGACATACCAGGCTCTTTGGGTGTCTTCTTCCCAAAGAGAGAAACAAATTTTCTGCTTGGATTACCAAATCTGTTGGAAAATCTCAAGTCTCTGAGCTACAGTAGCAGGACAATGAGAAGTTGTGCCAAGAGTTACTCAATATTTTTAATTCTTACTCACTTACTATGAGCCACCGTCACACACAAGCCGGGCTTTGCTTTCCCAGCCACTGACATTCATAACATGACATGAAGTCATTTTCTTTCCCTAAAATACACATTTTTGTTTTCTCTTCCTGTCCATCAACCAGAAAGTGACCATTTTAGAACACAGGTGCCAAATTCAATGAGAGGTTCTACAAAGCTACCTGATCCTTTAGCTCCAAACTAACTGGGTTGCAGTACCTACCTTTATCAGAAATGCCAACACCTTGTACTTCCCAGGTGGTCAGTGAATCAGGCAAGGTGACAGACAGAGTCTTTGACCTGTGTTAAAAGTGTTGTTACATTGATCCATTACCAATAGAATCTGTTAACAGAACTGCTCATCAACAGCAACTCCTGGGTCCAAGGCAGACTCAGGGAAGCTCTGAGAGCATAGTTAGAAAACAGGGATTCTGGATTTTTGTCTGGATAAACCTGGCTCTAGCTGATTTCACAGAACCTGGTGTTTAGCAAGGGGGAAGTGAAAGAAAAAATAACTCAACAACCTGGGCACCACACAGCATATCCTGCATGGAGGGAAATGTGGCAGGAATCATTTGTTTGGGTAAGACTCCATTTCAGCACACATCTCAGGCACAACTAATGTTATCCATTTTACCTCAGTTTTAGCATTTCCTTTCTATAAAGCTGATTTGAGAAAAGTTATACCTTGAAGAAATTTGGTGAACTTCCCACAACCAACTTTCAGGGAAGTAGCTACGAACTTGTGCCTCATCCAGTTCCAAGAGAGCCTCAAAATCTGAAGAACATAAATAAAGCAAGTAAAAAAAACCCTGACACAAGAAAAAAGGTATCTGAATACCTTCAGTCAAATATCTGTGTTAATCCCACCTCATGCATTTACACATGTGAATACCTGTCCAATATCCTGACAGATTAACTTGTTAATAAGCAATTATAGGGAGACAATGAAAGACAAAGAATTTGACACTCCCACTGTTATTTCCTGAGATGTTGCAGATTGGCTGGTTTGGGGCTGGGCAAAGGATTCAAATTTAGCATTCAAGTTTACTCTCAATATTCTCTAATTGCAGTTCTGCTTGTTCTGAATGTGAGTGAATAGAACAGAGAACTGAACAGAATAAAGAGCTGATCTCCTTCCCCTCTTTAGGGATATACAACTAAAGTCTTGGGAGACTGGTAAAGTTCTTTCTGGAATAACCCTGACAGGCAGCAGGGACGGCTTAACAGAGCCTATCACCTCTGTGTTCTGCTGGAACAGGACACCCAGAGCTCTCATACTTACGCATTCTGGCCAGTATTAGGAGCTTATTGGGCTCTTCCTCCCGCAGCCTGTTGGCAAATTCACAGCAATCTCTGAAGGCAGAAACGCACCTCTGGTTACTCCGAATTCTCCGAGCTCTATCACTGCAGGTCTCAGAGACTGGATATGCCTTTACTCCAGCCATGCAGCATTTCCGAACTTCTGGATGTTGGTATTTGGCTACTGAAATAAAATTAAAATAATTCGCTTCCTTGAGATGAAGTTTTTATTTCCAGATGCTCCCTTGACTTGTTTGCAGGATTTCAGTAGAGATACAGTTTTGAGGATGAACATGAAGTTGTTCGTTTTCAAAAGCTAGTGACACATGCTTAATAATTACTATTCTGAATTAAAAATACAAATTAGATAAGAAGAGTTGTATTATATTTTAGGATTTATCAGTCAAAGGCTCTTCTTACAGGCTTGGTCTGGCATGTGGTGACTGAGACTGTCATGGGATAGCATTTTGAGTTTTCAGTTATGTCTCTTCAGAAAAAGAAAATACCACAGAATCATAGACTGGTTTGGGTTGGAAGGGACCTTAAAGATCATCTCATTCTCATTCCACCCAATGCCATGAGCAGGGACATCTTCCACTAGCCCAGGTTGCTCAAATCTTGAACATATGCTGTATTTTCAATGTGAACTTAAATACTAAAAGACTTCATAAATTGGGTACTCTCTACAGTCATCTATATTTGTCAGTCTCTATCTCTCTCTCATATATTAAAATTAGTAAGCAAACACTCAGATTCTTGATTTCTAATGGATGTGATTTCTTTTCATAATGATATAATTTAAAATATTTTTAACACCTTCTTTGAGTATCTTTTCCTTGAAGTCAGACCGTTTGGTTCTTAACACTTCCTTGCAAGGTTCACCTGTCCAAAATATGAATAAATAAGTACAAACAACATGAACTTTTTTGTAATAGCATCATCCTCTTAAAAATAATTCCACAAAATCACATCCCAAATGCATTAAACGTTTTGTTAACTATTCTAATTACCTAAAAGTATTTTCATTTCAATTCCAGTAATGGATCCACAAGATGTTTTCCTCCGTCAAAAATCATTAGTATATGCATTCCCTTGAGTTCCAACATAATAACTGAGAATGACAATAGCATATTTCAGAAACTAAACCCCACAATTCCATGCCTGAACCAAAGGGAGGTACCTGCTTCATTTGAGTCATCAGCATTGGCATTGGTTAGAAAGGTAAGCCCAGCCATTCGGAACACGTCGATGTTGTTCCGTCCTCCTCCAGCCCCACACCCAAGGTCACTCTTCTCCAAATGTAGCATTATCTGAGGAAAAACCAACACAAGCCATGCTACCAGAATGCCTTCAAAATATAACCTGGAAAGGCTATAGGAAAACCAAAGGAGAACATTGTCTCCATGGTGCCTTGATCAAGGGGCTCTCCCAACACTGCAACCTATTTTTGGCCAAGTCTGTGGAATTCTGATGAGACAGTTCAGATCTGCCTTTAAAACCACAATTTACTTCTACTGGGAATCAAAAGCTTGTAAATTTATTCTTTCTATAATTTTGAACCGTAGATTTAAACCAACAACTTTTATCCTGGCTTGAATTCTCTTCTGTACATTTTCAGGCTGACTGAATGCATGACATGTATCAGTTATTGAATGTGCACGTGAAACAAAGAGCAACTTGATTTTCTTTTATGGTTGCTACTTCACCTTTTCCATTGCTCTCTTCCTTGTTCCTGTGACTCCATATATTGCCTTGTCAATAGCTGACAAAGCAACAAAGGAACTGGATTGTGTTTTCATGGTGAGTGATACAACCTCTGCTGGCTTCAGTGTCTCTTTGCTTGACTGCAGCTTAATCTATAAATTGAAAACAAATATTGGTCATTTTGAAAGCACACCGTTCCAATATCAATCCATTTGAAGGCAGACACTTTCATAAGTCAAGGAAGTGTTGTCTAAGTCCAAGATAAAATCTGACCATAAAACGAATGCACGCTCACAAATTTCAGTGCCTATTTTGCTACTCACATCAAGGCTATTCCCACATTTCTGCTCCACATTCAGCCAGACTGAATCAGCCACTAACTCTGCAGCTTTTTCTCCCATGACTATGTAGTAAACAATAAGACGTGCTGAAGGAACCATTTCTTGGGTTATCTGAAAAGTTAGATGTTCATATTCCAAGTCCTTAATTCTCTCTTGAGTTCCAAAGCTTACTGTCTTCCCTTTTGATGTGATCTATAGCAAAAAAAAATTACGGAGAATAAAAAAGTCAAATTTTATATCAATGCATTTTTCACAAATAAGAATTGTTTGAATTTAGATCTTCCACTAAAAAGAAGTGCTGCCTCTGCATCTCTTTTCCTTCATCTACAATTCACCTTCTGAAATAGCTCTTGAGATTAGCCCTACTTGTTCTCAATCTCAGTCAATGTCAGATGAGAATTCAAAAAAATGGAAACTTAATATATAATTTAAACATGAGACTGTTATTTTTTTCTATAAAAGTGACAGGTTGTATCTGAAAGAAAGCAGTTGTCTGAGCTGCACATATTCTATGCTGCGGATAGTTCTTGATTGTTGAGGTTTTTCATCTGTGACCATATATATTAAATTACATTTCAATATTTTATGTAGAAACATCTGTTACTTACCAAATAGCTGTAGTGATGTATTTTATTAATGTAGTGACTGTGTGGATATACATTAATATTTATTACATCCCCTACTTCTAGTGTTTTGTGGTTTGAAGCCCAGTCAATATACAGATAACTCTGGCTCAGTGATGAATAAGCTTTTGCTTCATAGGTTTTACTTGCTTGGTTTTCATCTGAAAGACGTGGATCTGCAGTTTTTACCTGAAAAGAGAATAAAATGTCTGAATAGTTTAAGTACAAAATTATACCTAAGTAAACAAGTCATGACAATACTAAAGTAATTCTGCAATATATTGTTCAGAGGGATTAATAAAACAAAAGCCAGCCCAAAACCTTACCCTAGAAGAAATAATTACACCCTCGAAGAACTGATTTAATGGAACAATTTAACTCACTTGAAACTCCAACATTTTGCTGTTTGATGGGATATTAAGAACAAACAAAGCAGTTCCATCAGTTATGCTTGTTTTTCTTCTCCCAGATTCTGAGCCCTCTGATATCAGCTGGGTCCCATCCATGTGCTCACTAAATGATTTTGCAGTGACAGTTACAGGGACATTTCCAACAAATTTGTCCACTGTGTCTTTCACCTGCACCTGTTCAGCAGAATAAAGAAATGGTGACACTTTTTGGGAAGGAGCTTTCAGGCTGCTCAGCTGCTTATACAATAGGAAGTAAAAAAAATGTCCAGTTAATGGAAATTAAATTGTATTCAGATGTACAGTGATGTAGAGAGAAAAGAATAAAGCTTGCGCATTATGGGGCTTATGTTGCAATGTGCAACCACAGTGCTCCTGGGAACTGACCTTAATGAAGAAGGGAAGTCCAGGCTTCACAAAGAGAGGAGTAGCAACCAAACTCAGCTTGTAAGGAGAGACAGCAAATCTGACTCCAGCGAACTCTACTTCACCACTGAGGCCACCTAACAAAACACAACACCCCATGTAACATTCACATCCCTCCATCTGCCTCCCAAGGGCAGCACATCTGTGAAAGGGAAGTCCCTGCACCTAAAGTGTCAATTCCCATCACTGTTGTGAAAACAAATAGCCAAAAATAAGTTTAATCCCTAAACATTTTTACTGTGAGAATGGGATGTTTTTCCTTACAAGTTTTTGGAAGAACTTCTGAACGTTAAGAAAGTTATTGATGTATTTTCTTTTCTAGTACTGTTCACACTTGCAGATGTATTAAGAAAACTTTCAATTAAAAAGCAGTTGCTTTACCTGTAGACTCCAACACTGATGCCACAATGTATAAATATGACCCATCCAATGCCTCCAGACTTTCAAACCCGATAGAACTCGCTGCTTTCTTACTGTTAAAATTAATCTTAGCAACTCCATTCTCAATCTAGAAATAAAATAGAAATCATCACTTCATAGTCAATAATTTAGAAAGGATACATAGATTATATGCAGATTCAATGTGTTTCTGTTCCTTGTCTATTTTCAGAGGAAATCAAAGGTGGAAATGTTTTAATGAAGAAGAATTCTTTATTCCTTAAAATTATTTATAATTAATCAACCAATGGCACATATTGCAAAGTTTGCATGCAGGCTCAACAAGAGGTAGGGATAACAGAGAGATATCTTCACTAAATGAGGATTCACTAAATTAGTGAAGAACATACTCCCCACAATAAATCACTGTAATTTTGATCTGTTTGTCTCCATTTGATTTCGCTTATTCTGTAATAGATAGCATTAACGTTATTTCACAGAAATTTTAATCACACAGTTTGGCCAAGAGAGTAATTAAACCAGATTGAAATTACATTGTCTCAGACATTGCCTCTGAGTTTCATTTCCAACTGCATTTCCCTGCCCCTGATGACAGCATCACACAGGAGAAGTTCACACTGGAGAGCTGTGGATGAAAACTAGGATTTGAGGCCCATTCTCAGCAAATTTAATGGAAAAACTTCAGTGGAATTGGATCAGTCTTGAATTATGTATATGAATTCTACACAAACTTGACTTGCTGCTTCTTACCCTCGTTACATGCATTGCCTGAGGCATCATTCTTTTCTCACTTTCTTCAATTATTCCAAAACGAAGAAAAACATCAGCACTTGGAAGCTTTTTGTTAGAAAAATAGCTGAGAATAAAACACCAATATAAATGCTTTTAAGATTAATGGTTGCAACAAAGCATTTGTTTTTCAAGAAGAATAATTGCCTAGGCAAGAGATTGAAAACAAATGTCTGTATTTTAAACATGTCTGTTGAAAAATAGTCACTTTGGAAGAATTTTAAGAAGGGTCACTTAGATCTGTAACAGAGAAGAAAGGATTTTGATGAAAGGGCTTCTTGAGGAAGGCAAAGAAGAAAATTCAGGACGTGGAAGAATTATTCCTCACGTAAAAGAAGAAGATATACAAACATATTCAGAATTCCAAGCCAAATTTCCTTACCTAGCTTTCACAACAATCCTGAAGTTCTCAAATTTATCAGAACTAATAAAGTTACTTTCTGGCTCTATGACGATGGAAAAGCTTGGCATTGCTGAAAATTGGGTAGAAAAAAAGCCACTTAGATGTGTTTTATACATGAAGGCACAGGTACTCAGAGATGCTCCTGGACAGCCACTGAAGAAATGTGGCCATTTCAAGGGGTTTGAGTCCTTGAAAATACATAAAAATGCAGGTTCACAGGATGGGCATATCTTACCATATTCCTTAACTTCAAATTTTGCCACAGCTGAGGTTACAAAGTCCTTCTTATACTTGGCTTCAATCTTCCAAATCCCGTATCTGTGAAACACCAACAATCCAACAGTTTTTAAGATAAAAATTAATGTTGAAGGCAAAACTTAATATTACTGCTTAATAATACTTCACAGTATTTCTTTCTTTTAGAAAGGAAAATTTTGCACTGAATTTTTGCATGTGTTCAGTGCCTACTTTGAGCAGATTCTTTTCGATATATCACTAATTATTTCAAACTTATTATAAAGCATTGAAATAAAACCAGTTGTAAACCAGTTTTTCAAGCCCCTGCTGTCATCCTTCTGCCAATTCAGTAAGGCTTCAGCACCCTCTCAAGACTAAAAGAAGAACTGTAGAGATATTTATTTTTTATGCTGCTGGTGATTTATATGAATATATGTATGAAATATGAACATTTCCCCACATTGAAAGCAACACATCTTTATTTTAATTGTCATTAATTTTCCTCTTTAATTGAGCATGAAAAACCTACCACTAACTGTTCTTTAGGAGAATACTCTGTCATAAAGTCCTTATGGATTGCACCCTACGTGAAATGTTAGAAATCTCCAAGTTTCAAGTCATGACCATCATGCAAAAATACTCTATGACAGTCATTTTAAAAAGGCATTATTATGTTAACAAGTCATTAAAAAAATTTTTAAATCTACTTAGGGTTAGGAGGAATCTTGAAGTCAGGAAAAGAAACTATTCCAGTAAAATCTTTTTCTTCTACAATATCCACTTCTACTCCTTCAGGATCCTTTAAATTATAAGAGGAAAGAAGCAGTTACAGATTGTTCTTATCAAAAGGAGAATCTTCATCCTGTGATTTCAGTGGCAACCTGGCCATAATATATTTTTCTAAAGAGTTTCAGAGCATAAAACCACAAACATTTATAGAAAAAACTCATACTGAAATTCTGATAAAATATTTTACTCTGGTTCTACCAAGTAAAAGCTGTGGTTACACAATGCTTAAAATAGCCCAAAACTTACTGTAATAACAAGACAATTGCTAAAGGCTAAAACTACAGTAGATATTATATCTTAAAAGAAACAAATAGTATAATACCTATATATTATTAGAACTCTCTCAAAAATCCTTTCCCCAGATAGTAAAGATTTTTTTTCTTTTTTTTTTCTATTCTGTAGCAACTTTGGATCTGGGACTTGAAAACCTCTATCCAACTGTGCAAAGTCAATTCTAGATCTTTTAAAAGATGTCTGGCTACCTGCAAAAACATCTAACAATTTTATTTGATTGCAATACTGATTTCCCATCTACCTACCCTTCTTTGTTATCAGATCTACAGAGTACTAATATGAAATTCAATTACAACTCACCACAAAAGTTAGGACAGTCTCCCTCCGAGCTGGCTGCAGTTCTTCATTCAGAGAGTAAACTCGGACTTTCACTGTAAGAATTATAGCAATAAATCTCAAAGTCAAAGCAACCAAAACTTCACTAATATTTTTAACAAGTTCTAAGGAAAATCTTTCACTTTTTGTGCCACAAATTAGCCACTTAGGGTGAGGAGGGCAAGCAGAAGTGATTAACTTTTACAGTATAATCAAATAATTCAAAATATTATTCTGCTGATTAAAGAATTAAATATCAGCTGATGGCAATGCAACATAACCAAGAGCTTAAACAACATTTAAATCCTAATTCCTTGACAGAGTCAGCAGACTTTAAAATTAAATACCCACCAAGAGAAATAAGCATTATTTACCTGACTGATCAGGAGTATAAATTGGTTTGTCCGTATGAATAAAAAGAAACCCATTCTCATAGGAAACAGGAATTTTCTTTAATCTTGTAAAATGTGGAGAAACAGCTTCCAAATACAAATACTTATCTGAATTATCTGTTCTTGGTAAATCTGTTGGTTGAACCTGGGGGAGATGAAATAAAGGTCTTTAAAGACTATTAAAATATTTTTCATGTATTTTTTCCTACAGTATTTTTCGGTGAGAAGAGCCTCTGTATAGTAATTACTGTCCTGTGGTTGAGTATCACTAAAATACAAACACTCACAAGGATTTATTTTTGCTTACATGATAGATGATGGTCTGGAGTATTAAGCTACAGATATTCTGAAATTTTGCATTTTATTTATGTCAATAACCAGCAAAAAGTCAAGTTAAGACGTTACAACAGCACAATTATCAGGTTTCCATTTCTACACATGATGAATCCCGGCCACACCAGAGCTGCTGCTGTGGTTGGTAGTTTGATTTGATTCTCTCTCTTTAATTTTTAAAGTTAGGCAACCATGGTAATGTTTCTAAAATAGTTTGATTCTATGTTTAACTTCAGTGTCATTCCTTCACACTGATTTTATTCACTGTAATTTTAATTTCAAACAAAAAATTGGGGAATTAGGCTTCCCTTCCCACATTAAACAATTGATAATTTATCATAATGTTTTTTAACACTTATCACTAAGTGTGATAATAAAAAGACTGTAGGAAAAGTCTGAATTCCTTACTGTTAAAGTTACAGCATCTTGGAATTTGTTGGCTGGAGTTAAGGAAATCCGACCAGAAGAATAAACAGCGAGTTTATCTGGAAAGCTTTTTAGAGCAATATTGACTGGAAATTCCTTGTCGTAACCAAAAGCTTGAACTACAACTTTCTGAGAGGCCCCGGCTCGGAAGATCTTTGGTGCTGTAAGGACATATCTGTATATGGAATATAAAACAATAAAAGGGTAATGCAACGGTATTTCTTTTGGATTTCTTACTTCCACTTGTAATTCAGTTACGTACACACTGTTAAAGCAAACAGGATAATCAGGTTATTGTAAGACACTAATTAAGATCCTATTTGGATAGTGCCCTTTGTATTGGCTCGACTTAAATTCTGGATCTATTTACCCAAACGAGCAAACAACGATCAAGTAACATTTTCAGTAAATTTCATATTTGCTTTACTTACATTTTCTCTTGGCTAAAAGACGTTCCAGAAAATAGCAAAACAATAAAATATATTAAAACAGTCATTGTGACTGAGACAACAGTAAACCATAGATGTTAATGAAGGTGGGTTAAACAGCCTCTGCTGTGGGTGAGCAGAAATGCTACCAAAACATTTCATTCACAGTTAATAATTAATTGCAGATCATGTTTTTACTAAAACATTATTGCCCCCTCCCAAGGAAGTCAGAACAGGTAAACTTAGGAATTTTTTAATATTTCAATTTTTAATATGTCCAATGCAATTCTGAGTCACTCCTCACTTTCTCTCTGACAACTGCATTAATAAAATAATTTTCAGAGGCAGGAAAAAACCCCAACAAACAAAAAAATAGATTCAGTTTGTCCTTAAGAAAATATTTTTTTTAATCAAAGTGATTTTAAATCTGCATCTGAAGGAAAAAAAGCATTTGAGTTATATCAAACAATGTATGGATATGTTTAGATCAGCATTATTTGTTTTGCTGGTTTTGGAATAACTCTTCCCTTACGAATTTCTTTTAGCCATTTGTATTCCACATTATGCCAACTTTCTGAGTACTTCCATTACAAATAAAGCTGCAATATGAAAATATTAGGGCACAATATATCAACACTATTTTAAACAGCATTTTGCAAAAAATATTNAATATATCAACACTATTTTAAACATTTTTAACTATTTTAAACATATTTAACTATTTTAAAATTTTGCAAAAAATATGGCAAACATTTGCAAAAAAAAAAACAACCAACCCCACAACATCGGTGACAAAACCTTTGCAGGCCTGAGATCTAAGGCAGCACCTCAACAAATAAGTTTATGTAAAGTTAAACAAAGTTGTGCAAGAATGCTCAAGTTTAAACAAATACCGCAGTCAACCTTTACGGGAAAGGCATTTACAAAACGGTTTCTGATCAATATAAAATGAAATTACAGTAAGGTCAACTTCTCACCAAATGTAATGAACTACAAGGGAAGCAATGATAGAATAAAATCTTATGAAAAGGTGCTTAATATTATTACAATGAATGATCAAAATACTTATTATTAAATACCAGTAAGGGTGCTACGTAAATGGTAAGGCGCAAGTACTGAAGAACGCTGGGAAATGCTTTAAAAGTCTAACAATACTCTTTCAAAATTCTAATGATACTCTGAAATAGTGTTTTTTAAATCTAATTATGCCCCTTCCCCACATTTTTCCCAGACACAGACTGATTTTTCAACCCTGCATTTCACACTTAGTTATACAAACTACCACAGCTAAAAGGATTTATTTACACACGTCTGTGAAAATGGCAGTGATTTAGATCGAACACACGGAGCTTATCATTGCAAATGCAGGGTGTATTTGCGGTTTTACAGAATAAAACCCACTTGCACACAATTTTGCACGGACGTGTTAATGTGACACAGAGCACAGATAAGGAAAAAGTATCTATCAGCAGAGCAGGATTTATTGTTTGTACAGTGACTCGGGCTTTAATTAGAACAAAAGCCCTTATGGTGTAATTGTTTATACAGAGATTTGAGCTTTAATTTCCACAAACCCCTGAGGACGCGCCCCGAGGCGCTGAGGGGACACGGCGGAAAATGGCGAGCGGGGGGCGGGGCCTCAAGGGCGGGAAAGGCGCGGGGGTGCGGCCTTCCCAAGGCCCCGCCCCTCCCCGCTCACCCGCCGCGGCCACCGACTGGACAAAATGGCGGCGGGCCGGCCCCTCAGGCAGCGCCCTTAAAGGAGCCGCAGTGCTTGGAGCTGGGCGGTGCGGGCGGCGATCGCTCGGTGAGGAGAACGGGGGCGGCGGAGAGGTGCGGTGAGAGCCGGTGGCGTCCTTCGGGAGTGCCCCGAGGCCGCCCTGCCCGCCCGTGCCGCGGCGGCGAGACGGCGTTACCATGTCAACGCAGGTAATCAAAGCGGAGGCCCGCGGCCAGACCGGGATCGCCCATCGGCGGTAACCGGGGAGGGGATGGGGGGACTGGGAGAACCCAGGGCCCAGATCCCCGGCTCAGCCTGTCGCCTGCTTTGCCATGGGTGTCACTGTGAAACCACAGCCTGTCCTCAGGAAACTGCGTTAAAACTACGAACTGCGCTCCTCGAGACATGAAGGAACGCCCCATTGTGGCTTTTCATTAGCGCGCCAGCATCTTTCTCCCTCTCCTGTCCCTTCCAGTGTCACTTTCCTGGTCCTGTATGTGTTATGCTTCCAAGCACTGGATAGAAAAGAGTGGCCCTTTTCCTTGCCCACCCATCCCTTGCGTCTATTTCCTTTTCCATTTCGGAGAAAAAATCAATTTCAATGAAGACAGTATTCTCAAGACACAATGTGATCACGCACAAAGCTCCAAGTTCTCCTAACAGAAAACTTTTCTATCTTAAAGAATGCCTTAAAATGCGCTCTTTGCTCACTGGCTGGAGGTGTTAGTAAAGATCTGTCCCTTTGACATGGTTGCTACAAGGGCTGTGTCACACAGAGCAAGTACATGACTTTTCCTACACTTATCCCTGGGGAAGTATGTTCATCACTGGGGGAAGTTTCTGTTAACATTCTCTGGAATTTCCCAGCCAGTCACAGGATAATTTGTTTGCAGAAAGGGAAACTCTGGGAGTGCCAGTGCTAGACTGATCCTAATTTTTTTTCTCAGTTGCCTCTTTTATTGCTTGTATTTGTTCTTCTTGCTGCAAAGTGAGTGATTTTTACCTTTGGTAAAAACAGTTGGGATCCAATCCTGTGTTTGTGTCCTTTGCCAACTCCATTAGTCTGAGCTGAGAGTATCTCCAGACCTGCCAGACTGCAGAACAGGAGAAAGATGAGTTGCAAAGCACAAAGCAGTTCAGTCAGTCCCTGGGGCTGTGCTGTAGAAGGGTGTGAGTACAAAGGTATAACCATTCTTCCCAGTGCCATGAAAACTGGAAGCTGGTATCCTCTGGAGAATTGGCATAGTTGTGTTTTTTGGCACAACATGCTTCTGTAGTACCTTTGTTGTCATGCAGATGTTTAAGATTTAGTTTTATACACAGACTAATACTTATTTCTGTTCCTCCAGATGTTGTCATGTGATATCCAGTATTTTTGGCAATGAAGAAAGGTTCTGTAAGCAAAGCTTTAGGTAGAAAGCCACAGACATCAGCTTCCCATACGCCTCATCCAATGCCACCTGTCAGTTCAGGTTCCACATCTCTTGGCCAACAGACACCTCCAGCTGCTCACAAAGGCATGGAGCAGAGGCCCCAACACCTGGATATTCCAGCAGAAAATGTAGGACCTGCTTTCAAGTTTCAGAAAGGTATTGTATAATAACTAACTACTGGTATGAAAGTACATACCACAAGCATTAAAAGCCAGTGTTCTCTGAACTGTGTAATTAAAGATGTATGATCTTTGGGGAAGAAGCCTGAAAAAATTGCATCCATCTTTCCATCTTTTTTTTTTTTTGGTACACAAATGTGGAAATGAGAGTAATGAAAGCTGTGGAGAATAATGAGACTTTTATTCCTTCCTGTAAATGCTTCTTGGGAGATAATTTTCAATGCTATCCCAATAATCAGTGTAAAGAAACATGAATATAAAAATCACCAACTCGTTCACTACTGAAGGTAGTTTCCTGTTTAATTTCAGGTGAAAATGGTGTTAGCTCAGGAGTTAAGTACATAACTGAACCTCTTATAAAGACTCTGTCAAAACAGCAAAATTTGGCATGTATAAGCTCACTGAACCTTTCTTCCCCAAAGGATGGGGACAAGAAATTTAAGGTAAGTTACTGGAAATAACTGAAAATTAAACCACGTTTAAAATTAATTTTGATTTATTTTTTAGTAAAGGTTTCTTTTTAGGTGGATGTAAACTGCATATTCTAATTCTCTTAACCTAGTCCTTATGTTAAAAAAAGGGCAATGGAGACTTGTACAAAAGGAAAAAAATTGGATTCATTAGAGTGATGTCTAAAACACAATTAATTAGTGTAACTTTTTAGCTTTTGGATTGTGCTGGTTTGGTTTTGGGGTTGATTTTTTTGGTGTATTTTTTAATAGCATGTTCCCTTTTATTTAGATGAGACCGTTCACTCTAAATTTTAAATCCAGCTTTCCTCTTCCAACACTGTAGAAGACTGTACCTAAACCTGTGGAGGTTTAGAATACAACAGTGGAACTGTGATTAATAAAGTGTTAGAATACTCAGTATTTTTAATAAATTAGTGGTTGTAAAAATATAAATCTGCATTTCTCTTTAAAAAAATCCAAACCCTGCAATGCTAAGTATTAATTTTCTGTTCTTTAGTACATAGAAAATTTGGAAAAGTGCTCTAAACTAGAGATACTAAATCTTAGTAACAACCAAATAGAGAAGATTGAGAAGTTGGATAAGCTGCTGAAGCTGCGTGAACTCAATTTGTCTTGCAACAAAATCAGGTAAGAGGAAACACTGGTGAGTTTGGAGAGCCCAGGGTCAATAAAGCTGATTTTCTTTTAGTGATTAAGTGAGTCCTCTCAGAGGTGTGAACACTTGAGGTGAATTTCCCATCAGGTGTGTGTGAAGACTAACAGGCTTTGAGATCTCCTTAAAAAGCACAAGCTCTGAGGTTTTAGAAGTATAAGTAGTTCTGGGAAGTGCTGTCAGTGTACCATGGCTGTGGTTTAATTTGTTTTCCTTGGAAACCAAGCCAGCAGTGCAACTTTCCAGATACCACAATGAAGAGTGGGCAATAACCCAATTAAATGCATTAAAAATTAATTAAACTTTTGCTGTGTATTATTACAGGTAATATAATAAGTTTTCTTTTGGAAGAGGAAGCTGAATGGGCTTGATCAGGCAGGCCAGAAACTCCCTAAATTGCTTTTGAACTCTTTTGAATTTGGTGTCTTGTTTGAGTGGTTTTAAAGTGTTGAAGGGTAATGCTTTATGCAGTAGCAGCACTCTAAATTGCTCTTAATTTTTCTGTCAATGAATTATGATCTTCTCTGTTGTGAAACTGCCTTTGCAGCAGAGAAGCTGCAATTTCAGTAGAGACATTTACAATGGGAAGTGAGTAAAACACCAAGGTTTCTACACATTGCATTCGCGCAACTTCCTCTCTCAACAGGAATTGAAAAGGGCAGTGCAGCTTTTAGCTACTGCTCTTTTCAGACTTTAGTCTTGTACAGTTGATATATACCCAAAAAATAGTACAGTACAGGAGCACATTCTACTGTGCTGTGTTATAATACTCATGGTTTACTTAATGCTCACACGTACTCATAGGAAATGCCCAAGTAAACTAAAACCTTGCATGGTTTCCTCAAGAATTTTAATGAAAACACTAAAAAATGTAGCTCTTCATGCTGTCAGTTTACAGTTGATCCTTTCCTTCCTTTGCGTGGGAAAAAGCCCCACAAAGCAACTTTATTTTGATTCATCTTTGTCCTGTTACGTTCTTGGGAGAAAAAGAATAAATTTTGCATATTAAAATAGAATTACCACATATTAAAATAATGTTAATATTAAAATGAAGAGATGTAAAAGTAAAGGTTTTGCTACAGTGACAGAAAATCATGCTGTGATTTTTAGTCTTAATTTAGTACTTGTAAGTAAGCTGGTATAATTTAATTTGAATTGTCCATGGCAGTAAATGTTTTTGCTGATCTCTTGGTTCGTTAATTGTGACAGATCTTGCTGTAGTTTATCCATAATGCCTCAGTTTCACTTTAAATTTGCTATGGTTCATGACAAATTATGTTTTTCTTCTCATTTTCAGCAAAATTGAAGGTATAGAACATTTGCAGAACCTACAAAAGCTGAACCTGGCAGGGAATGAGATTGAACACATTCCTGTGTGGGTAGGGAAGAAACTGAGATCCCTGCAGAGCCTTAATTTGAAACAGAATAAAGTGTCCTCAGTAAGTGATCACAGTCAGAAACAGTCATTGCTCAGAATCTGTCCATGCAGTGAGCTGCTGTACACGTTGATTGCCTTACTCTGAGTCACTGCTGAGTGGCTTTGCACAAAGTCTGCTGGGAAATGCAGCAGCTGGGAGCCTAATAAAGTTATTTATCAGAAAGACTCCTTTCGTGCAGGTATTGAAGATACAAACCTCTATTATGTTGTTTGGGAAAGTGTAAGTTTTTGGAAGGTTCTATCTATCCACAGGCCTTGGTGTCTTGAATTTCCAAGGTGAAGCTTGATGGCATTTACCCTCTTTGCAGTGGCATTTTTTATAGGGGAAACCATTTGATTTTAGGAACTGACTTTAGTCATAGTACTGTGTATTTTGGTAGGTTTTTAGAGATTATTCCTTAGCATAAAGATTAAAATAAATCCTTTCATATAGACCTAACATAAAGCATTCTACACAATCAGAAATTCACTAATGGGGGTTTAATTTTTCTTGGAAGGATATCTAATCATTGTTTGGTTTCTCTTTGATTTAGCTCCATGATATAGCTAAACTAAAGCCTCTGAAAGATCTGACCTCTCTGTTCCTGACTGAAAATCCAGTTGGAAGTCTGCCTCACTACTGCTTGTACACCATATTCCACCTGAGAGCACTGGAAAACCTGGATGGACAGCCAGTGACAAATCATGACAGGCAGGAAGCTCTGGAGAGATTTAATTTAGGTAATAATAGTATGTTAAATCTAAAAGGGAATGACACAAAATTTAAGTGTAGAAGGAAAAGATTTTTCTATTTGAATGTTTATCTGATTTTTGTTTTTCAGAAGAGATAGAAAAATTAGAAAGAGAGTTGGAAGACACAGTAAAGGAGATGGAGAACCTTAAACTTAACCAGTCCAAAGTGCTTGAGCAACTTCACCATCAAGATGAGCTCAACAAATCACTAAAAGAAAAGGCTTTGCAACAGAAACAAAGCTTTGAAGACCTACAAAGGGACCTGGGCACCAAAAATGAACTGGTAAGATAATCACTTGCACTGAGGAAATATTTGGACACAGAGTTGTCAGTGTAAGAGTTCAAATGGCTGGAGATTTATTTTTTAAATTGAGACAAACCTTAGGGACTGTTGTGATTATTGACCAGGTGTTCTTCAATATTCTTTCTGTGGAAAAAGTAAGTATATTGAACCAGCAACCAGTATCACTCTTGTGATTTATAGTAACTTACTTGTTTCTAGTATTTATTTGTTTCTGTTTAAATGTTGTCAATTGATGAAAGGTTAAGTATCATCTGGCTGCTAAATTGCTGATGTACTGAATATCCTGCATTGGTCAGACTTCAAAGAGCTGCTGCAATAAGGGAGAAAATGAATACTTTTACAAAACCGAGATGTGCATACAAGTTGTGGGTCAGTAATAGCCCTTGATTATTATTTGGGTAATGTCCACCAGTTTATTTTATTCACATCATCCTAAATCTTACGTTTGAGTACCTTTCATTGGTAGCTATAAAATGCAAGGAAAGTCTTGCTGGGTTGTGAATGACCTGATGAGAACTTAATATATGGATTTTATCTTGTTAGACTTTTCTCTAAAATTTTACCCTTGAGGCTCTCCATACGTGCTACTTCTATAGCTGTTTATTCTCTGAACACACAGCACACCAACCCGCAGTCTGCTTCTAAAATGTAGTTTTCAGTATAGTGAGATTTAGCAGCAAATGTTTTGCAACTGGAACCCACTCTTCTCCTTTGGATGACAAACTAGTCTTGCTTCTCTCTCCCTTTAGCTGGTGTCTTGGTTTGTCCCAGTCCCCTTTCTGCAGAGCCTTTATTCCTCACTGAAGGTAGCCCCACTGTGCTCCTGGGTTGCATGGCTTTTACTTCTAGGATGTATTTGCACGTTCCCTGAAGTAGCAACATTAGTATGAAGTGTCTCAGTGAGATTTTATATTCACTGTGGTTTGGGATACAATTTGCTTGATATTTTTCCCCTTTTCTCTGAAACACAGTTAATTTTTGCATGATATTTATCAGGTTTTAGAATCTTTCTTTAAGCCTTTCCTGTTCTATTTCTTTTCCTCCATTAGTTCTGCTTTCCACTGTCTATTGGAATTTTGCTGCATGTTCTCCCTCAGGTATTCAGTGTTAAAAGTTGATTTAAAAAGCAATCACATGATGGACCTTTACTTAAAAATAACCCCAAAACCAGCCTAGCACATGGTTAAGCTAAAATAGACTTTACATACTTGACAATTGAGATATTTTGTGTCTTTTACAGACATAAGTGTCAAGAGTTCTCATGCTCACTAGTAGCAGTAAATACATTTGTTATTTGGCCTAGATTTTGCTAAAGGATTGTACCCAAATTATTTTTTATCCTAAATTAGGTTTAAAAATAAACTTGTCACTTTGATGTACATAAACTTAAAAGGCCTTTCATGTGATCATTTGTACTCTATTAATTGTGGGGCTTTTGTCTCCTCTTAGTCATCACTGTATCTTGTAATAAAGTTGCACTTTGTGATATTTTTGATCCAAAATAAGTGATGTGAGCATTGTTTCCAAGTTAACGGCTGTGCCCGGCTCTCTGCAGAGCTGGAATGTGTGTGATAAGGATGACACTCCAATGAATGGGACTGACTTGCTTTTGTGGTTTATTAGTTGAGGCAGAAGACAGTGGAGCTCACCAGGGCTTGTCAGAAGCAGTATGAGCTGGAGCAGGAGCTGGCCTTTTACAAGATCGATGCCAAATTTGAGCCATTAAATTATTTTCCATCAGAGGTAATAATTTTTAAATCATGGATCTTTTCATTGCTGTTTCTCTTGACTTTTAAACTTGGCAAATCAAAAATGTAATAGTTTTTCTATAGTCTAATAGATACTGCTTTATTAAAAGCCCAACCTCTGTCATACTTGCAAACAAAAATGTGGAGATGCCACAAGAAATGTCAAAATCAGTAATCACTGGCTGTGATTAAGATATGTCTGAATAAAATTTAAGTGCAACAATGTAATGGACTAAATATAATCTAATTCAATCTAATAAACTAAGAAAAAGTTCCTCCAGACATTTGCAACAAACTGGTCACACCCCAATTGGGTTTGTTTGATTTTAATTGTTATAAAATAACAACAATGTCCAAGGCCAAAAAAAGTCAACTATAATCTGGTTTCTTCTAATTCTTTTTATGCTTGATAATAGAGTTACACGTGTGTTGGGAGTTGACTGCAACCATACTGCTGAGATAAAGACATTGCTTCTTACATTTCAGGAGGTTGAACTGGATAATGTACCTGGTGAAAGTCCATACATTGGTAAGGCCAGGTACAAAAGAAATATGTTTATAAGGGAAGGCTACATTGCTGACAAAGCTCAGCAGCTGCAGGTTGGAAAAATGCAAAGATGGGAAAATGACTCCGGTAGGAAACCCCAGCTGGAATTGCATCTCCAAACTCTAGATAAAATATTAGAGGGTAAAGAAGAAAAGATTAATTCAGGTAAAGTCTTATTTTTTATCAAATAAAAATAACAATATGTATATCAGTGTGATTTATTACACTGGTTACATGCTTGACACAGATTTGACATAAGAATAGAAACAGTATTTTGAATTGCTGTGATTGCTAAACACATTGGAATGATGCGTTTTCTGTGTCAAAACTGTTACAGTTTCTTATTGCTGTTATTTTAAGATAACTCAGGATGAAAGGATTACATGTTATTGAAAATGCAATTCTAGGGAGGTTTCATATTTGATGCATTAATTTAATCTTGTAAGACTCATTAAAAAAACTTTAAACATACTTTTTGAGACACCAGAATGTATTAGCTGTGATTATCACTGTGTTAAGTAAATGATGATCAGTGTGTTAATGGAAGCTGTGTATCAGTGTTATATACAATATTATAACGTATTTTGTGGGATTTGGGTTTTTTTTTTGTCTGCAGCACAAAGAAAATTAGAAGAACTGCAAAGAGAAATTGGAGATACAGAGCAACAAGTTTTGAAAGTAACAGGGGAACTGCGACAGCTGGAGGATGCTCTGGCTCAGAAAAAAGTAAGTTGTTCCACAAATAGCAAGGGAAGGTGTTTGAAGCAGTGTTGATGTAAGAAAATATAACTTATTCTCCTTATTTTTTTTAAAGAGGCCACTGTACAGACATAAATCCATTTGCCATGCATCAGAAAAATCTTACAGGTTTTAGACAGCTTGTTTATAAATCAGCTGTTAGAGTTGTGGTGCAGTTAAAGGCATCTGAACGTGCTCCATGTTTTGCTGCTGATTATTGAGGACTTTCCCCAGAACCCTTTGGAAGAACCTGCTGTGTAGATTTAGTTGTGCAGCTAATAAACAATGTGGTTACAGAATTGGCAGCAAGAATTAATTAATCAGCATTAAATTAAAATAGTATCTTCCACTTTTTCAACTGCCATCAATTATTGCTATTTTTAGTCTTTAAGCTTGCCTGAAAATCAGTTACCAAGATCTTGTTTATTTAAGTGTCTTGATCAGCTGTGTAATTCCAACTAAACTCACCCAACCTCCTAATGCTGTGTCCAGATATCCCAGGCCAACAAGGAAGCAACTGAGCAGCAATTGAGTGAAAAGATACAAATCCTGCAGGAGCTACGCAAGGAAACCTTAGACCTGGAAAAATATATAGAGAAACAGAAAAGAGAAATAGGGAAAAATCAGAGAGAGCTTGAAGACTTGCAGAGTTCTCTTGGTTCTGTAAATCCTGAGGATCCAAGACATGTAAGTAAAACCAGAATATTAAGTTTTTGTGTTCTGCATGTATTCGTGCACTGAGCAATGGAGTAAAGGCAGCTTTCCCAAATGACCATTCAGCTGTGCCTGTTTCATGAGTTACATATTCTTCTGCTGTTTATCAAAACCATTCACTTATAATTTGTGAAACATACAACTCTCCACAGTTAAAAAAATCCCACCAGCTTTGGTAAATCATTTGAAAAACTCATTCTCGCAGCAGTTGCTGTACAGCATGTTAAGAACTAAATCTTTGTGCTTTGCACAAACGCGGTGCAGAGCCTTGGGGACAACTTCTGTGTAAGGAATCCTCGATGCATCTTTTTGTGGAGTCTGGCCTTAAAGGTTTTTAAAGGTCTGTATCTGGCAGTGCTTGTACAGCCCTGTTTGTGGGGACTGATGTCCTCTCTCTGCTGTCACATACAGTCCTGTCAGTCCTGAGAGTATCAGCAAGGCCTCAGAGGTCACATCTCACAGGGCTGGGGTGTGCCAAGGACAGCTCCAGCTTCCACCAAATTTGTTGATCTCCAGGCTAGCAGAACTTTTTCTGAGTAATTAACTGTGTCCAGGTACAGCAAACACTTATAGAAACTTTAAAATAAAACTGAATTACTTTTTAATAGTGTTTTTAAAAAGCTTGTATCTCTAAATGAAAGTTTTCAGGCCAGCTGGATGCTTTTAAATAAGCAATGGAAGAATTTTTATGCTTGGCTCCGTTTTCAGCAGAGGCGCGCAAACCCTTTTTAAAGAGACAAAAAGAGCTTTTTTAAAAACTTTTTTCCCTCGGCTGCTGGGTAGTAGAAGGGCCGAGCACGTTCCGGGAAAGCTCCCGTGGGAATGGCCGAGCCCGGGGCAGGAGCGAGCCCGGCCCTTCCCGCGGCCGCCCCTCGCTTCGAATCACAACACAGGAAGCGCCGGCCGGGCCAACGGCCGGGAACGGGAGCGGGGCCGGGAACGGGGCCGGGAACGGGAGCGGAGCCGGGAGCGGAGCGGGCAGCGGAGCCAGGGCGGCCGCTCCGGCCCCCGCCCCGGAGCCGATGGGAGACTCCGCTCCATTCCTTTCCCTGCTGAAGCTCCCCGTGCTTTATTCAAATGAATTCGCGCTCAGGGGTGGGGCGTTTTGCAAGTGCTATCTCAGGAAGAAAAGACAAAGGCAAAGCTGTAAGTGTTTGGGGCTTTGTGGCTTTTTGTTTCTTTTTAAAACCAGCATTTTTGGTGACATTCAGCAGCTGCAGCAAAATGACTCGGCGCTGGCGGCTCGATTTGGGTTTTACTTGTTGAAATTTCCCCTTTGAAAGCTGAATGGTAGCTGTGTTTAGCAAGGTGACAAATTGAATTGTGCTGATCTGGATGCTAAAGTTAACTTCCGGTTTAATACGTTAAAAATGCAGAAAGCTTTGGTTTTACTTTTGTTATGGAAGCAACTTTATAAGTGTTCTTTTTTTTGAGAACTCAAATATTTAAATTTTCTGCTGTTAACTCGATTTTTTTTGAGTAGTATGAAAAACAGTGCAGTTAATCATGACAGTATAATTCTGCATTTGCCCAAGTTTCTGGCATTTCAGTTGTTTCTGAGCAATTTCATACCAGTGAGAAACAACATTATGCTCTATTGATAATCAAGTTTTTGTATACAGCTGAAACAATCAGCTAATTCATACTAAATGCATGAGGTGCTGACCAAAGTCTGTGTGAGCTGGGTGGTGTATCTCCCAGAAATATTTCAATAAAATAAGATTTACTTAAGAATATTTACTTATTACACTATAAAGTTGGCCTGACCTGCTGTTTGTTCAGAGTATTTTCCTTCGAGTGCTGACCTGACATGTTCTAAAGCATCATCTGCTGTGAAGGCAATGCAGGATGACAGGATTAAAGGTTCTGGAAGAAATCATGTTTGCTCTTGACTGAGAGAGGAAATGGTAGAACAAAATGTAAAGGCAGGAAGAAAGATAGTAGCCATGAGTAATAATTTATAAATGCAGGCTTTATTCATCCTGGGCATGGGGGAGCCTCCAAACAATGCTGTTAGTCACAGATTGCTGCTTATCTGGGGTCCTTTGTGGGGCAGGAGTGAGGAAAAATAACAAGTAACAAAACGCAAACCAAAAAACAGCACAATGTGTGTTGAGCTTGTGGCTTTTCTTGCTGATAGTAAGACACTGCAGAACTGAGACAAAATACTGATTTGATTTTTTAAATCTATATTGGTGTCCTGCTTTACTTTTCTAACAGGCTCACATGAAAGCTCAAAAAGCAAGTAAAGAACAGCACCTTGATATAATGAACAAACATTGCCAACAGCTTGAGAGTCGCCTGGATGAAATGCTCTCCAGGATTGCAAAGGAAACTGAGGAAATCAAGGATTTGGAGCAGCAGCTCACTGATGGTGAGCTTTAATTTTTGTCTTAAAGTATTCCTTGTATTTAGGACAACATGACAGTAGATTTGAGGATTCAGTTTTGTTTATCTTTGCTCAAATGAAATACAGAATGTGTACAAAAGTGTTCAAAAACTGTTCTTAACTGATGTAAAAGACTGTGTGTGTTCACCTCACTTGTTACCTGGTTGGGAAGTGGGGGGCAGGAGTGCACAAAGAGCTGCATTTTCTTTTTAACTCTCCAGTGGTGAGGTTAATACAGTAATACTGAGAAGCCTAACCTTAAAAATAGGTATTTTCTGGTTGAGTTCTGGGTTTTGTTTTTACTTACTCCAGTGGCAAACATTTTGAGTAAGATGAAGAAAGGCAGGTTTTTTTGTTTTGTAAATAAACGTGGCTTCTTAACTATCTCAATTTCATTTTGTATTTCTGCAGGTCAAATAGCAACAAATGAAGCACTGAAAAGGGATTTGGAAGGTATTATCACTGGATTGCAGGAATACCTGCAAAGTGTGAAGTGTCAGGCAAAACAGGCCAATGAGGAATGCAAGAAGTTGCAGAGGGATAAAGAATCTTTGCTAGAAAGATTGGCAGGTCTGGAGGAGGAAAGAAACAACCTGGAAATGGTTGCCATGGATGCAGAAAACATGAGAAAAGTAAGGCTTAATACCTTTTTTCCCAAATTCAGGTATCTAAGAATAAACTTGAAGAAAATAAGCTGGTGATCAGATTGGAACTAGGGAAGCACAGTTCCTTGGACAAAATGATTTTTGATATGGTAACATCATTAGATGTGCCCACACACCTCAAGAATAGGATTTGGTCTTTAAAACCAGTTGCAAGAGACAGACAGTAATACGCACTTTATGGAAGATGGCTCAGAAATGCAGGTTTTACCTTCCAAACATCTCCACAAATGGATTTGGAGGTGATGCTGGGGGGATTGCATTAGTGAAAACTCTGACTTTGGCCAAGGATGTGTTATCAGCTTGGATCTGTGCTATCAGCCAATGCCTGAGGGAGCTGTCTTGGCTTCCCAATGAGTTTTATGTAAACCTGAACTCCTGGGACAAACGTGTATCACTTCAAGCTCCACCTTTCTAACCCGAGTGTAGACTTTGCAGCAGTCAGTGGCATCACTGACCTGACCTCGCAGGCAGAAGTGAACCCAGCTCCAAGTTTTAATGAAGTTTTTGAGTTAGAGGAAAGAGAGGCAATGTAACTCTCCCATGTACATCCTTGTAAAATGAATATAAAATTCCAGGAAATTGCAGTGCTGGAGAGTGCACTCCAAGAGCAGAGAGGAATAAATGAGTCCCTTCGAGATGCCCAAGGGAAGGTCAGTGCCTATGAGGCTGAGCTGGAAGCCCAGTTAAGAGAGAGAGATGCTGAAGCCAAGCAGCAAAAAGAAGAATTTGAAAGACTGAAACAACTTAGCCAGGTAAGAGCAGAACTTTAGTGCTGCCAGAGGGGTTCTCTACCCCAGGACACCTCATCTCCAATGTTAAATTGCAAACAATTGCTGGTTTAGGTGTCCCCTCCTCACAGAAGGTGGTGTCAGTTTGCTGGGATTTACAACTTTGCAGTGAAGCAAGGTCCAGATGGTTTGCTTGGGGTTGTTTTGTTGGGATCTTTTTTAGGTGCTGTCATATTGTTGCTGTTTTAAGAAATACATCTGTTGTGTATTTGGGTGACAGGTTGGGATTGGGAGTGGGGATATTAATCTGAAGGTTTTCTGGTTTTGTAGATGGAACTGTCAGCCTTGCAAGATGAACTTGAAAAAGAGAGACAACTGTTAGAGAATGCTCAGACCAAAGCACAACTGGCAGAAGAGAAGGAACAACAAAATTACAAACTCCTTTCTCAGTTCAAACAGTTGCAGGTGAAGTATTTGTTGTATTCAAAATTTTAACTTGTATCATTTGTGGATTTATTTACTTATATTTGTATGGATTTTTTTTTTTGTATTTTTTTTAGGGAGACAATAATCTCCTGAAACAACAGCTTAAAGATCTTCAGAATCAGTTAAACCATGCAGTTGGTAACTTAATTCATCCTGAGGAAGTCTTGGCTTGTATAAATGAACTCAGGCAAAAGCTTCAGACAGGAGCTGGAGAGATGAAGTGAGTAAAATAAAAGTACAAAGTGTGAGGTTTGTGTGAAAGGGGCAGTGATTGTTGACAGGACAAGAGGAAGTGGCCTCAGGTTGTGCCACGGGAGGTTCAGGTTGGACATCTGGGAAATTTTCCTCACTGAAAGTGTTGCCAAGCATTGCAACAGACTGCCCAGGGCAGAGGTGGAGTCGCCAGCCCTGGAGGGATTTAAAAAATATTTGGATGTGGTTCTTGGGGACATGGGTTAGTGGTGGCCTTGGCTGTGCTGGGGGAATGGTTGGCTTTGATGATCTTAGAGGGCTTTTCCACCCTGACCTGAATTAATTTACACAGCCTGTCTTAAACTTACCCTATTATCTTAAGCTTCATGATTTCAGTATCTGGTAGCACAATTTAAAGTTGCTTTTTTCAGTCTTGGAACATGGATTGCTTCTCTTTCAGGTGTCCCAGTTCAGCTGATGTTTTAGGGAAAAGCCTTGCAAGTCTGCAGAAAGAATTCAGTGACATCATTGCTGATGCTCAGAGGGAAAAAGAGAAAGCATGGGCTGGCCAGAGACAATTGCAGGAAGAAATGGTATCCCAGCAGGAAAAACTGGAAGAAATACAGGAGAAATATAGACAGGCAAGTATCACACAACAAAAGCAAGAGTAAGACAATTTCAGTTTAGTCCAAAACATGAAACTTGTAGCTGAAGGATCAAGTTTCACTTGATGATGAAGCTTTGCTATGCTCTCTCCCTCATGTAACAGTGGAATCTGATTTTATTTTTCTAAATAGTCTTTCTGATTTTTACCTGATTATTTGGTGAACTAGAATTTAGGCAATGATATGTCTCAGAGGCAACAAGGACTTTAATGATCTCTAGAAAAATGCAGCTATTAACCTTCTTGAAAAATCACTATACACATCACTAACAGAATAACGTGGGTACTCTTAAAATGTTACAGGGACAAAGCAGTTATCTTTCCTTTCTCTTTTGATGCAAATTATGCTGGTAACTGCATTTCCCCAAAGTTTCTTTAATTAAATCATTAAAACAGGGTGTCTTTTGATTGGAAAACAATTTTTCTGGCTACTTATTCTAACTTATTTCACTTGCAGGTTAAAGCTGAAAACAAGCAAAATAAGAACAAGGTCCATCAGTTAGAGAAGGAAATTCAACATTTACATGAAAAATTAAAGAGCATGGAGGAGATTCAGGGCCTTGCTGACCAGCAGCTCCAGGAGGCAGATGAAGAAAAGGAGGATCTTCTTGCTCAACTGGAGAATTTAGAGAAAAGGGTAAGAATGACTGAGGGCAGGTCCATGCAGTGTGCTTGGAAAAGAAGAATCAAAAACTTGTGAATTTTTGCTTTCAAAGATAATACACTCAGGAACACAAAGATTAAATATAACATCTTTCTTTTCCTTAAATTTTGTTGCTTGTCCTTGCTTTTTATTTAAAGTGTCCTATTTTCCTGCTTTCAGAAGAAAATGGAAGATGCCAGGGCACAAATGCAAGTTGTGAGTCTGGATAAGGAGCTGAAGGAGCTGCAGAGAGCAGTTGTCACTTCAGACAAGCTGGCAGCCACTGAGCTCTCCATCGCTGCAAAGCAGCTCAAGGCTCTGCAGGGGGCTGTGCTCAGAATTAATCAGGAGAGAGCTGAGGTAAATCAGCATCAGTAATTAATCAATTGCTTGTTAATGGCATCATAGTGGGGAGCAGTCCTGGTAGACTTTAGATTAGCTTCAGGGCTTTCTTCTGAGTTGTCCTGCTGCACAGGAGCTCTTGCTTTGGGCAGAGTTTGAAATACAGTAGATGAGTGAGTAAATTTGGGTATGGACAGATGTTCCTGCTGTGGGAGGGAAGGGGAGGGAGAGGCACTTCTATCTCTGATTAACTGAAAGGCGACCAGTAGATAAAACATTGTTCTGTAAGACAGGAAACCCAAAAGGACTGTGGAAGTTTGTGCTTTCACAAACTGGAAACAGTTTTTAAAACTGGGAAGCACTTCTGGCTACATAATAACATCTCCTCTGTACAAATACTGTAAAGTTAAAGGAGAAACAGTATTTTACATCAATGTTGCCAGTTTCTGGAATGCCAGAACAGTCAGGTGCTGATGCTTCTCAGTGATCAGCTTTTCACAAGGACACATCTCAAGCCTGAGAAGTGTTCCTGCAAACTAAACTCAAATGAAAATCTCAATTTTAGGAGGTTGAGGAAGCCCGAGAGTTCTGTGCTGAGGCAGCTCGTGCTTCCCAGGATCTTGCCAGAGCAGAAGCAGAAATAGAATTGCTACAACGACTCCTGAAAGAGAAGGAAGAACAGGTAGGTTGTTTGTTCTGTGTTGTATGATAAAATACTGGTGAGTTTCTGAAAGTGTCACCTTTAGAGGTTCTTGCCCTGCCCTTTTCCCCTCAGGTTTTCCCATCACAGTGTTCTTCCCTCCCCTGACATCTGCCCAAGAACAAAATGCAAACCTCACTGCCTGGAGTAGCTGAGTTTTAAGGAAAACCATCACCTGTTCACTCAAGCACCTCTGTGGCTGTGGCTGAGCCTCGGTCGCAGGAAGAACAGCTCTATTGCACTGAGTGGTACTTGCTGTTTGTGATTTAAACTTCTCCTTCAAATAGTTTCAGCACGAAATGGAGAAAGTTGGTGAGAAAGCTGTTGCATCCAACACTCAGAAGTTTGAAATTAATAAATTACATGAAGCTGTGGAACAACAAAAAGCAGAGATTGGCCGTTTGAAGTGGTTGTTGGATACTATTGGGACAGGTGATCTCTCTTTTCTCTCCATTCCTTGCACACAGACAGGGATACAGAAAACTACAGTTCCCCATTTCTCACTGTTTGAGCTGAGAATCTGGAGAATAAACATTTGAGAAAATCCTTCTGTACAGGTTTATACAGGATATGTGTTAGTTTTCATTAGTTTGCCCTTTTTACAGCTATTTAGAAAACACTGATTGTGCTATGCATTCAATTTAAATTGCTCTAGAACATGTCAGAGATCTGTTCTGTATATTCTGTTTTTACAATCTTAGAACACCAAACCTCCAAGGGCCAGTGTATATCCATCACTATATGTAACATTTAGTTTGTTTCCCCCAGCAATTAATTTTTAAAAATATCATTTCAGATTAACTGGATAACAATGAGGGGAAAGTTGAATGCAGTATTTATTTAATTATTTGCCTTATATACCTATAAATCTCTGATTATTTTCCAGGTAACAAAGATGAAATTGAGAACTTACAAGATGAAATTGCAGCCCTCAGAAATGAGCTCTCATACCAGAATGATCACATCACCAGTATAGCAGAGCCACTGAAGAGAAGGGGATACTGGTATTACATGCCATCATCACAGGTCAGGAATAAAAGTCCTGTTAGGGATTGTTTTCCCTATGGAAAGTGCACTATAAACTTACTAGATTTGGGACAAATTTAAGAACAAATATTGGCTGGCGTGCAAGAGAAATACTGGAACAAAACACACCAATGTTCCTGACAAAGCCTGTTGGTGGTGGTAGGAATGCAGTGTACATCACATTGGGAGATGACTCCTCAGTGGGCAGTATTGTAAATCCATTTAGGTAAAGGTTAAAAGGGGATCTTACAGACAAACATTTCTTGCAAAAGAGCATTTGTCTGAATTTAAAACAAATACTGACAATACATTTGGTGCTCTGTTTTAAAGCAGGATCATGCTTGGAGCTGAGGGACAGCAGAGTATGTGTAGCCTGTTCCTGCAAAATCATTAGAATGTCTACAGCAAATACTTCATTTGACATGATTTGTCATTTCTAGATTAACACGTATTGTATTCTTTCTTTAGGCTTCAACTCCTGCTTCCCAAAGCACAAAAGACTCTGGAGTGTGTTTAGGCTGCTCTGGCACATCCCCAGCCAGGAGAGGGGGTGCTCAGGACAGGCCATGTGGGAGGGAAGACTTGCCCAGCCAAGGATGTTGGGTTTATTCACCAGCCAGAAACAGGCTGTTCAAAGCAAACTCTGGTAAAGGTAAGGCAGTGTCACAGTCTCAGAATGATTAGGAGCAGACTAAAGATGGGCTTGCTTAGAGTTCACAGCAAATTTTTTTGATGTGCATGACTGAATATAAATGGTTGTTACTGTTGAAGAACTTAGTTTAAGCAACACTGGTTACATTTTTGTAAATGACATAGAATTTAAAATGTGCATTTGAAGACTCTACTGAAAAAATGATGACAAATACCTTATTTGTTCTTTTTTAAAGATAGAAGAGCAAAAGAAGATGGTGAAGGAAATGCAGGATCTCCTGTTCCTGAAGCCCCTCCCTTTGTCCCACCCCCTGGCACAGTTATTTACACAGCCCTTCCAGATGGGGCCCCTGCACCTCCAGGGACAGGGCTCTATGCCCCTCCTCCTGCAGCAGCCACTGGAGCCCCAGTTGCTCCTGGATCCATTATCCATGGCCCACCTCCTGTGGGAGCCCAGGCTGTGTATGGCCCTCTGCCTCCAAACTTCACAGTCCCGCTCATTCCCCTTGGAGTGCTCCACTGCAATGTGCCTGAACACCATGATCTGGTAAGAACCAGAGCTGCAGGTGTAACCACTGGGAACTGGCTGACAAATGGGTTGGAAAACATCCCTCCTAGGAAGGTTCTGGATCTGGGAGAGATGGGGATGAGAATGCTCTGCCTTCATGCTGATGGTCTCTGCCATCTGTAGCTGCTCCGGGTCTTGGGAGGCCTGAACTAGAAAACAGATCTTGATTCTGTTGTTCTGTGCCCTGTATGCAGGAGAGTGAAGTCTCAAGGCTAGAAGACACTGTGTGTTATCTAAAGTCTCAGAAATACAAAGAGAAATGCTCAGAGGCAGCTGAGCATAAACACAAAAAAGAAGTGGAAAGGTTGCATCAAAATGTTGAAGAACTTGAGCGTGAAAGGGAAGAGCTGGAGTGTGAAGTGGCAGAGCTGCGCAGAGCAGCCCAGAACCAGAGCACGCGCAGGTGGGAATATTGCATGGAATCACTGAGAGGAAGCACGTGGAAATACCTAAACCTTTTCCCAGCAAAATTAATTCTTTTGACTCATTTACAATTCTAGAACTTCAAGAGGCTCCCGGGCCTTTGGCATTTTTGTATTTTCATTCCATGTTTTTCATCCTGACCTTTTAGGGACTTCATTGACGGCTACACCGACAACCTCCTTGCAGAACTGCAGCTGGAAAAGTCTCTTCAGCAGCAGGAAGATGTTGCAGAGGAGATTGAATGTGTAGAAAAGACCCTCCTGAAACGCCGGGCAGAGCTCCGAGAGGCCGACAGGCTCCTCTCAGAGGCTCAAGTGGAACTTGAGAGCACCCGGGGCAAGGTGAGAAGAGCCAAAACTCTGAGGCCAGAAGGATTTGAGTGTTGTGTTGATTGCTTTAAGCAGAGGATTTTTGTTTGTTTATTTGGCAGTTTATTTTCACGTGGGTAACCTGAAGCCTCTTAAAATGCTTCTATATGAAAATAAGTTGTGGGATAACCTGTGCTAAAAGTATTTGGTTTAGTCCTCGTCAAAGAGGAGGAAGGTTTTCTGCTCTGGGCAAGAGGAGAGAAGGTTCTGCTTCATGATAGAGAGAGGGAGAAAGCCCAGGTGGAATATTCAAACCAGAAGGTCACCTTTAAACAGCAAACTGCAGCATAAGATGGAATGTATTGTCTTAGTCTTCCATTTTTGCTCTAGACTAAAGAGACTCTTCAGAAGTACAGTCGTGCCAAACACCATTTGTCCTGCTCTGAAATGGAGGCAGAGGAGCTGGAGCAGAGGGCTCGGGAAACAGCCACTAAACTTGTGAGAGCAGCTCAGCAGCTCAGGTACACTGACTGCTCCTGTGGGTTTGTGTCACGTGGGGTGAGGAGAAGGGCCAGATTCCTTCCAGTATCAACAGAGTGCTTTTGGAGAAGGGAGAGCTGTTAAAATGTTAATATGAAAAGGCATAAATGCTCTTGTAGGTTATTACAGACAGATACAAGGGGTTTGGAACAGCACAGGAGGGAACAAGAAGGTATTTTGAAGGAAATCAACAAATTGGTGGCTGCAAGAGACTCCGAGTTCCAGTCATTAAACCAGAAGATAGAAATGCTCACTGAAAGGTACTTTTAATTTACCATGAACTGTATTAAATTAAACATGTCCTCCTCCAACAAATCACTGCCTAAGGTACTCTCTCTTTTTCTGACCCCTGTTTTTATCCTCACTGTCAGTCTTCAGAAGCTCCAAGGAGATATTCGACTTGCAGAAGGTAACGAGGACCATCACCTCCAAATCATCAGAGAGGCAGAAAACCTCGTTCAGGGCAAGAAAACTGAACTGGAAACGTTGAAAGGTCAGGTAAGGTTTGGCCTTCTAATCCTGGGCTGTCCATTCTGTTAGTTTTGATGTAGCTGAAACAGTCTTAAGTTCTGAACTGTCTTGTCTGAAGAATTTAAATCTTAAGTTTCTTTTAATGTTGGTAATTTGAATTGACCTTTTTTGTCTCATAATTCTGAACCCCATCTTGCTGATGCACTCATTTGTGTGTTTGTGTAGCAACAAAAACAAACTTTTCAGCTGATTCTTCTGTTCCACTGCTACACTGTAGATTTCTGCTCAGCGGCAGGAGCTCCTGTTCCTGGAGCAACAGATAAATCAGAGAACAGAAGAGCTCCGTGGCCTTCAGGACTGTATTTCCCAAAAGAAAGGTGACCTGAAGGAAGCTCTTCGAGATGGAGAGACTGAAGCACACGAAAAGCTTTGCCAAATAAGAGTAAGTTTTCTAAATGAGTTTTCAAGTAATTCTAACAAAAGAATTAAAGTATTAAAAACATTCCATGAGGTTTCCACAAAATCAGTTTTGCTTTTTACACCCTCCCCAAACTCACTGAAAAACAGAACATGCACGTTTATGGTTTTGGGTGACTGAAAGCTCAGTCGAGATGCACAAATAAGAACTCCCCAGTTCCAGTAATTCTTACAGAATTGGTCCCTTGAGAACTAAATTACATTAAATATAAGTCTCTCAATGACTTCCTGTTGCTGAGAGGAGCAGCTGCTGAAGGAAATCAGTGTGATCAGTGTGTGTAAAACACAACAGAGCTGCCACAGTCTGTCCCCATCCCCATTTACACAGAAGGGATCCTGTACTTCCCTTCTGAAATCAAAACAAAGTATCAGGGCTAATTATCTTTTGTGGTTTATTTTCTTTTGTGAGGGCTTCTTGTCTGACTTTGTTTTAAGGTTTGTTACTCACTTGAATGACGGTGTTGTGGTAAGACTCATAGATCAAAATCTTTGCAGAATTACTACTCTAAAAATCATCAACAAGCAAGACTTTAACCTAAATATGCTGCATTTTTTGTTTGTTAAACCAGAATACTGATGACAGACTGTTAAATAATTTTATAAATATTTACAACTTCTATGTAAAGGAAAAATTCATTTTAAATTGCAAGTAATGATATTCCTTGTAACACTGATACATTTTCACAGGAGATAAAAGTACTTCTGGAAGAGCTTAGTGTTGAGAGGAAGGAACTAGATGCCCAGATGAATGAGAAGAGAGCACAACTTTCATTCCTAAAGAAGGATATTAGAAAGGAGGAGGAAAATCTTCAAGGAATCCTTGGGCAAATCACCAAGCATAAGCTGGGTATGTCCCTGGCTTTAGGGGGTGTTTTGGGAAGAAACCCAGGGAGCTCTTTAGTTGTACATCAGCACAGTCTCCTCATCCTAATCCAATAACCTGCTCTTTATTTCACCTCTCCAGAAATGAAACATGTTCTGGAAATGCTGGAGCTTGAAAAGAATGAACTTGAAGGTTTGAAACTACAACATGACCAAAAGGTCAATGAGCTGGAAAAGATCCAGGTTGTAGTTCTAGAGGTAAGAATGGCTTCTGGAGCTGTAACTGGGAGAACTGTGGTTCTGTTAAGCTCTGAGTAACAGAGTCCTGATGCTTTTAAATCAATCAGTTTCTAATCTGATTCCAGCTTATCACAGAAAAGTCTTAAGCCCTTTAAAATAATGGGATTTTTTGGTGCATGTGAGGGAGAGGAAGCACAGACGGCTCTTCTGTGGCTGTAGAATGATGGATACTGGGTTTTAGCATGAGCTTCCAGAGTCTTTTTACATGGATTCTGTCTGTCCTCATTGCAAAGTGGGAGTCTGGAAGTTTAACTCAGCTGGATGATCTTCTCTACCATTAAAAAGGTACCCAAG
Source organism: Atrichornis clamosus (assembly GCA_013400975.1). Classification (NCBI taxonomy): domain Eukaryota; kingdom Metazoa; phylum Chordata; class Aves; order Passeriformes; family Menuridae; genus Atrichornis; species Atrichornis clamosus. The sequence continues at coordinate 22,624 of WBMZ01003363.1, read as the reverse complement.
GTACCTTCAGGTGATCGCCATCCTCCTTTGCCTGAGCAACTCACAGCCATAAAGTGGCAATTCTCAAAATCCCTGCGTGAAGGAATGTGCTGCTCTTATGGATGAGTGAGAAATGGTGGCTAAACTATGATGGAACAAAAAATTGCACCTGCTTCCAGTGCTTGTGCTCATGTTCATCATCAACTTCATCATCAGTGCACTCAAATTAAATTACTCTGGCAAGGTTTTGAACCTGCTGCAGCTAAGGATGGTAATACCTGTTTTGCTTCTGGACCATACAAATGTCTTGCTCACAATGCCTGTTTTTTTCAGGAGAAGTTAAAACTGGAGAATATTCAGAGACTGTTTCAGTGCCAGCAAGGGGAAGTGGAATGGCAGGAGCAGCTCCTCAGGAAGGACCGTGAGGAAAAGGAACATCTGGGGTCTCAAATGCGAACTCTGCAAAATGAGATTGAGGCTCTGACCAAAGAGAAGGAGAAGCTGGAAGAAGACTCCAGGAGTGTGGAGAAAAAGTTGTCACAAACCAGAAGGTGGGGGAGTATCTTCTTCCTGCAAAGCTCAGAGGGGATGGGGAAGTGCTTTGAATTCTGTTTGTTGTTATTAAAAATACAGCTTTCAGGTGACCAGTTATACAGAATATGCAGTTTCTTGTGTCCTGTGAAGCTTTTGTTTTAAGCCTGTCTGCAGCAGACTTAGAGAAAATACTCAGGCATGGAGCTGATGAATCAGCAGCATTTGTTATATCCTGGCAGTGCCATGAGAAATGTTTCAGAAAGTAAAATGTTGCATCTTGGAACAGGACATTTGTCTTGCTCTGACTGCTGATACCATCCCTTGGGCTGAGAGGGTTTTCCTGACATTTTTTAAGTCAACAAACCAAGAATATGATTCACATTTTACAGAGACTTAACTGCAGCTGAAGACAGCAGCAGAACTGCACTGTCCAACATGGAAAAAATGGAATTGGATGTGAAAAACCTGCAGCAGGAGGTGGAGCTACTGAACAAACAGAAGAAATCACTGAATGGAGAGATTGTTGCTGTCCAGGAGGATCTTCAAGGTAAAGATCAATTTTTGAGTTTAAGCTGTAATACATTTTAAGAGAAATTGTGTTAAGGCACACTTTAACTGAACTGTATGATTTAAATATTCAACATGCTCAGATGTCAATAGGCAGAAAGCATTTGACATGTCAAAAAGATGGAAATTTTAGAAGCTGTATTTCTGTTGTTCACTCTTCATTTATGAAAAGAGAGAATTTATGTGCATTGGTATTTCAAACTGCTGATTGAAAACCTCTTTGTCACCAAATATTTTTCTAGGCAAAAAGGAAGAACTGGAAACACTGAAAGGAGAACTGAATGACTCGAGGCAGCAGCTTCAGCAAGTAGAACAGGTTGGTTTTAGTGGAACATGCACTTGTTGTCACACTGAGTCTGTCATTGCACAACAGGTGACAGTCCCTGACCTGCTTGTGGGCACAGCAGCTCAACCTGAGAGCCCTGCAGAGCTGAGGGGCAGGGACTGCTTTATTGCCCTGTTCTTGCTGTGTGTGGAGTGGATTTATTGGCTTTTAGGGAAAAGATACCTTAAAACCAACCAACCAAGCAGCACCTTCTGGCTTTTTGTCTGGTGGCTCCTCCTGTGTTCATTCACTCAGGGGTTGGTTTGAGCGGAAGGAATCTCGAGTGAGACGCTCATCAGCTCTGCTCTCTCAAACCTTTCGGCCAGAGCTGTTCCTCCTCCCAGCTCCTCCTGCCACGTGGCTTTGTCATTGCAGGATTTGAAACACAGCTCAAGGCAGCAGGAGGAGCTGCTCAAGGAGCAGGCAACCCTGAAAGAAACGATCCGAGAGTATTTAAGGAAACGCAAGGATTGCCAGGAGAGACACAAGAAGAGGGAGAACCAACTGCAGCAGCTCCAGAAGAAGATTGAAGAGAAGGAAACACAACTCGCCCAACAGGAAGTGGTAACCAGCCCCTGACTTGCCTCACTTCCTCCTGACCTTAAAAATAATTCAGGCCAAAAGGTTTGGGGTGTGAGTTTCCAAATAATCCCAGAAGCACAGACTGGTTTGGCCAAATTAACTCGGGCTGGGTGAGGAGTTTCAGCAAAGTGTTACCCAAAAGAAAATCTGAGGGAGCTGTTCTGAAAATGAGAGAGGCACGAAAAAACTGACAAACGCTTTTTGTCAGTAGGGACTGCTAGAGTGGAGTTCTTTCCAATTTATGTTGCTTTAACTTCTCTAATGTCTCTTAGTGATGGTTTTTGTTCTCCTTGACTTGGTGTTGGTTCAAGCTCAGAGTGGGGCTCTTCTGGCAGGTTCTTCATCGCCTCAAGCAAGACTCAGAGCACGAAGGAAAAAAACTGGAGGAATGCACAGCTAAAGTGAAAGATCAGAAAGTCCTACTGGAAAAGGAACTAACAGATCAAAACAAGAAACTGGAGCAGGCAATAGCAAAAGTCAGGCTGGCAGAAGAAAATCTTGGGAAGCTGGAAAAGGAGGAGTCCCGATGTGCAGCTCTTGAGGAAACCATCAGAAAAAGCAGTAAGAGTCATTGCACAAATTAATTGTCACCATCCCTGGGGGCTGAGTCTAACGACACAACAAATATTTCTGTTTATCTGGCTTGGTTTCTTGGTGTTTGAAAAATATCTGCAGTGTATGAAGTGTGCCAAGATAGTTTTTGCTAATCAGGATTGTTTTTTACAAATGTTAATTACAGAACATCAGCTCTCAGAAAAAGAATTACAATTACAACAAAAAGACAGAGAAATACAGTGCCTTCAAAAAGATCTGGAAGTCTCCAAGTCTGAGCTAAAGCAACTCCAAGGTCAGATGGTGGCAGAGAGGAGAGAAGCAGAAAAACAAATCCTGAGTCTGAGAGAAACACAGAAAATGCAAAGGATGGAGCTTGAAAGCAAACTGCAGGTAAGTCCTGGCTGAGGGGAGAAAGTTTGGAGGTTTGGTTATTTTAAACAGCAGAATGATGGAACACCCATTTTTATCACAGGAGGCACAAAATAATGTATCAGCTTCCTGACCAGACTTGAGGTAACCAACCTCTGGAATTTCTAGTGCTGCAGAACACCCGAGTTACTCCTCTTTAATCCTTTTGTTGCTGCCTTTTTAACTTGAAGAAATTGTGGGTCCTCCTAGTTCATATTTCTGCAGTGGATGCTCCCACTAAAAGGCATCTTCCTGCATTTTCCTAGGAACAAAAGCATGAAAATCCCTGTTTGCAGAGTGACAGAGCAGTGGCTGAGCAGGTCACCCACAGGAACTGCCAGGGACACAAACACCTCCTGAAGGACCTGGGCCAGATCCAGTGGGAATACACAGAGCTCCAGGTGCAGCTGGGTACCCAAACACAGGGGCTTGGAGGGTTCATGACTTCCACACGAGTTCATTTTGTATTGGTTTTGAATCTCTTCCTCCTGCTGTATCACAATTAGAAATACACCAGGAGTCCTAATTTATGCAAATCACAGAATGTTATCAATGTTCAGAGCTGCTCAGTAGGATTTAACAACTTGCCAGTGCCAGCCTGGGCCAGCTTTTTCTTCTTTTGATACTTGCTTCAAATTAAAAGGTGATTCCCCCTTGTCTGACTCCTTCTAGTCCTTTAATAAACCCTTTATAAAATTTTTGAAGCCCTTTAAAAACAAGGTCCTGCAGAGAAGAATGTTGTTGGCAACTGGAAAGCATTTGGGAAGGCCCTGCAAGGGCAGGTTTAGGTTAACAAGTTGTGTCCTGGTAACTGGAGTTGCCTGTTCCCATCCCAGGGCCTTCCCTGGCAGAGTTGATGTTGGAACCAGGGCTGATCAGAGGTTTTGTGATTTCTGACTGCCGTGGTCCAAGTGTAGCCATTTCTGGAATAGTCTTGTTGAGTTACACAGGAAAAGCCCTCGGGACTGTTCTGTGCTGCAGGTTAATGCCCAGGAGGACCTGGAAGAGAGACAAAGGGAAATGGAGAGTGCAGCAACGTTGCTTAACCTGGAGGTTGAAAATGAAATTAGGATGGGGTTTAGATCTCCAAGCTCCTCATCTCTGGACCCGTTGGAGGATTTGGAAGCATTTTCTGAGGGAAAGGGAAGTCTGCAGTGTGAGTCTGATAACTCAGAGACCGATCCCTTCGCTGCTGCTGACAGATACCTCCTCTCCTTGGAAGAAAAGTTGAATATTTCCAGAGTCTTCGTAATGGTAAATGGCTTTGGCCAAGCAGCTGCCGCGGGTGCTGTGTTGGTGCCTCTGGCTGAATGTGCTTTTGTCTCCCACAGGATGAGCAGTGGCGGGGAGAGGCGCTCCGGGAGCAGCTGCAGCAGCACCAGGACCGGCTGAAGGTGCCACATCTGTGCCCATCACACCAACACCTCCCCCGGGCCCCTCCCAGACACAGCTGAAACAACCTGGGGGTGTGGGGATCCTCCCCCAGCTCGGGCGAATCCTTTTTGTAATGCCGAGAGAGAGGAGCTTTGGGTGGGAATTGTAAAAGCACAGGCTGTAGCAAGATGAGCAAATATAATTAGCATTTTAATTGGAATATTCCAACAACATTCCCTCATTTATATCGTACTGTGGTATATGATAGCAAGGTCACAAATGAGTTTAGGAGCACCCCTGATCACCTCAAGTACACATGAGGGCCACGTTCACTTAGAACATGGCCATCAAAACGGAGTTTACGTAGAAACAGCTCCCTAACCGCTTCCCCTGCTTGCGGTGTGAGACTCAGCACGAGGGCTTTAGGGCTGACTTTCCAAGCAGTGTTGGCAGTGTCCCTGCGTGGTGCGAGCGGCCCGGCTGTGTTGCAGGCGCAGCTGCGGCGGTGCCTGGCCAAGCAGGGGGAGGTGCTGCTCCGCGGGAAGCGGCGGACGGCCGGGAGCCTGCACAGCCTCCAGCGCCAGCTCCAGGCGCTGGACGAGCTGCTCAGCAGCGCGGCTTCAGACGCGCTCCTCCTGCCCGACAGCCCCGCTCCGGGGTCTCTGCACAGTGCCCTCAACGTAACAAAGGCGCAGGTAATGCTCTGCTGGGGACCACAGTTCTGTTCTGCGGGGGTTTAATAGTTTTTCTGTCATGGTTACAGTCCACGTGCTGCCCAGGGGTGGGAGATCACACCTTAAACATACTCTGGCAGTAGCTGATGTCTTTGGAAAGGCTGAGCTTTCCTCAGAGTGGTTTGGGGTTTTTTTACCTTGTCATTTACTGTTTAAAATCTCATATTCTTTTGGTTTTTAGCAAGTTTAATGTGTCTGTGCCAATTGAAGGCTGTAGTTGCTCAGACTTTCCCTGCTTTTCCAGGCTCCTCTGCCAGGCCTTGCTGAGGTCCCCAGCAGCCCGGGAAGTGGATCAGGGTCGGGGTCGCCGACGTCGCGTTCCTGCTCCCAAGGAATCTCCCGGTGAAGGCCAGAGCTGAGACAGGATTTCAGGCCAGTCCCAACCTCCCTGAGACACGAGGGGCTGGAAGGCTGAGGGACCATGGAGTAGCTGTGGCTTCCCAGACCACATTGTCCCTTCCCAGTGACAGCATTCCCGTGGCTGGTGTCTGTTCTGGGTTAGCTGTGTTGTGCAGAAGAGTCTGGGTGAGAGCTGCTGGGAGCTCTCCTAGGACACAGAGCTGCTGCTGCACAAGCTGCTGCCCTCCCTGGTCTTCCAGTAACTGTCCTGGTTTAACTTCAGCCCTGTGGCTGAACCTCTGGTACTGCTGGTCCCACACCAGCCTGGTACGAAAGTGTTCTTTTGTACTGGTTTGAGTTAAAAATGTTACTTGAAAAGTGGCTTCACTCTAAGAGAAAAGCCCAAAGCACATCCACAGCTTGGACAGGGGCCCTCAGGTGCCACCTGTGAAGAGTTCTCCTACCTCACGGGGTGAGCCTTGCTGAAAAGGCCTTTGCCACCTGCTGCAGGGCCTGTGCTGTACTGTGAAGGTTTTGTACAACTGAATAACAGGTTTATGTATATAAGTTGGTTTGTTTCAAAAATCCCTATTTTAAATGTGTATACCTCCTATATACCTCCTATTTAAGTGTTCAGCTGTTGGCCAGTTTTCACTTTAAAGAAACCTTACAAGGCCTGAGCTGTTGCCAAATGCATGGAGGCTTAAAATACAAATATTTTGGATACTTCTTAAAATAAACTTCCATGATTGATGTTTTCATCTGGGTAAGGGTGTGAATTCTTTTCCTTAAGGCTGTTCTCCAGGACACTGACCCTTGCACTCTGGTGCTGGAGCAGCTCCTGGCACAGCCCTGGACGGTGACACTGCTCTGCTGGGGCTCGTGTTGGCAGACACGTGTCCAGCAGGGGCATTTCTGTCCTTGCAACTCTTCCTGGGTGCAGGGTGTGAGCACCTTTTGTGCTCCCCAGGCTTGGCTACATCATTTCGTGAAGCAGGTGGATACAGCTAACAACTTCGTAACAACCTTCCATCAACTTACCCTACTTAGCAGAGGAAAAGCCACTTTGTAAATCCTTCAGGCAGCAGGGCAAGGCCCAGGGCGATGCAGGACCGTGGCTGTGCAGTCAGTCCCAGCACCGCTCTCCCCACCCTTTCCCAGGGGTCAGACTTTGGCCTCAGTCCCACTCTTGCCCTTTCTCATCCTCACGAAGATAAACCTTTCCTACGCAGCATCATCCAGCCACTGTCGGAGTTCACTGGGAACAGCCACCACCATCCTGCCCCGTTTCCCTTAAAGAACAGCTCTGGGCTCTGGGAAACACGGGCACATTCCTCCTGGAACCCCTGAGCTTTGTACCATGTAAGGCCCAGGGTGAAGGGCCCAAATAGCAGCACTACCAGCAGCTCTCAGCCCTCACAGGTCCCACCCTCAGCACAGAGGGCCAGAGCACGTAACACACACCAGTGAGGTTTATCTAGATACAGGTACTTTATTTACAAATATTTAGATTAATAGCATTGTTACATCAAATGAGGAGTACAGCAGTCCAAACAGATCCTTTCTGTGACAGAAACAGTAAGACCTACTGTAACTTACTCTGGGAGTACAGGTATTGCACCTCAACAAGCTGTAGTCATTACAACACTGACTTCACATCAGCAGCAGGTCGTGGTCCCTGGGCAAACCCTGGTGCAGCCTCAGGTTAAGCAGGATGCAGGAGCTGGAGGTCTTGAACATACCCATCTACTGAGGAGCAGGAGTTAAAAAAGGACTAACCAGACAAAACAAAGGGACAGCGCACGAGTTACCCAAATCCTATGGTCTGCACATTCCAGTTTTGGCTTTTATTTAACATTGACTGTACAATACTCTGGTATCACTGGTTACTTACAAGTCTGAACATTGTAGAGTTTTAGTGTCTAGAGAGGGATTTTAAGACTACTTTGTATTTGAAACAATAATCCTGACGTGGGACATTTGATGCTGGTTAAGCACTTACCCCCTTCCATTTTTAATCCATGTGATGTTTTCCAAGTGAAGCTGCACATGGAGCCACAGTACAACCCTTCCTTAGTGCAGCACCACCCCCAGGTGCAGGGTCACCACGTGACACCCCTCACACAAGCCAGGCTGTGGCACCCCAGGAAGGATGGACCTGAAGGCTTGAAGCTAAACCCTTTAAAAAACCCCTCACACAGGACTGTTAAAAAATACAAGAGTAGTTAAAAATCCCTAGAGAGCTCATGTTGTTCCAACGGTCCAGTTCAGCCTCTGCCCATTCCCAAAGTTACAGGTATGAAAGCACGAGGTGTGCCCGAGAATGCCAAAGAGAAGCAGGAAGCACTGCTGACTGCAGAGGGGAGGGATTGCACAGTGCAGAGATGAGAGCCAGACCCCACTAGTGTTCGTGTCTGTGTCCCCCAGCACCGTGGGCACCCTGCAAGGGACACCTGGGAGCTGCAGCCACAGATGGGCGGTGCTGACAGGGGGCACAGAGAGCTCAGACTGTACAAACGGGGGTTTCTTACACACTGCTCTAATGCCAGGCATCATTTTCTTCATTAAAATCATATACACAGGATGTATTTAACTGTTAGCTCAGTTCCTTCAAATTTTATACATATTTACGTTCTGTTAACAAAGGTAAAGGATAAAAGTGGCAAAAAAAATGACGTGAAGCTATTGAGCACAAGAATGAACGGATCACTTCCCTGCGCCACCCCAACCCCAACAATCCCACAGGGAATTCTTCCAACAAAAGCACATTGTTACAGAGCCCCTCGCTACCATCGGAAGTCATTTCACAGCAAAAACTTATCCTTTACTACGGACAGCTCGAACAGTTAGAGGTGGGGAAGAAAGGCCAAAGAACCATAAAATAAACCATACAAGACAAAGCCCTGCGAAAGTGTAAAATCAGGAGTCCAGCATCAGTGCTCAGTTTAAATTATGTATCGGTGACACTATCACAAGGACAATCAAGGAAAAAAAAAAAAACTTCTAGATTTACCATGCAGGAGAGGTTTTATTACTCTACTTGCCTTTGATAACCTGATTACATCTAAAGTTGTTTAGCAGTTTAGTACTGTGTTAAACTTGTCTCAGAGTTTTAATTAAACCCAGTAAGATGTACAGAAGATGGGGAAGCGGTCAAAAGCACCACTCCCTTCAGCCAGAGGTGAGGGGTCAGGAAGGAGCCCTGCAGAGGTCACTAGCAGCCACAGCCTTCTCTCTGGGGCTGGGGTTCGCTCGTTAGCCGCCCCCCCTGCGGAGCTGAGGGTTTGTGCTGCACGCCCGACTCGGCCGCGTTCAGGTCCAGGCTCCCATCTTGGATGTTCTGGTAGATTTTCTTGGCAGCCTCCAGGAACGCGTCCTCCACGTTCTCTCCACTGCAAGAGAGCGGCAGGAGTTACGGGGCTGCGGTGTTGGTTCACAGGGAGCTGGGCAGACACTGCCCCGTCCTCTTCCAGCAGCCAGAGCAGCCCCACCACCCAGCCCTGGGGCAGCCCCACCACCCAGCCCTGGGGCAGCCCCAGGCAGGGCAATTCCCTCCCTGGCCACCAAACCAGCAGCACAAACCAGGAGTAAGAAAGATGTGCCAAAGCAGAGCAGCAAAAATAGGGTAAGGCATCGAGCCACGGGCACAGGGCAGTTCTGACAGAGTCTTAAAGTCAAGGGAGCCACTATCAATCCAAACCATTCTTTGTTGGACCAAGGTCCATTCCTACAGGTGGCAGCCACATTTCCTGGTATCCCAGGAGACCTCCCCAATGACACACCTGGCCCCAAGCACAGCACAGCAATTCCTCAGTGACTGGAGGGACTGGTTGTTCCCTACACACCAAACCTTCAGCTTAAAACACCAGGGAAGGGACCCTTTCCCCACACCAACCCAGTCCACACTCAAATAAGGCCTGAAGTCCAAATTGGTCCACTTGAATTCAACCAGTCTTGGCCTGAGGTGCAGGCAGAAGTTTAAATTTCAAGTTACCTTCAAGTCAAAGCTGACACGAGTGAAGCTGCTGAACACACATCACCCTCCAAGGGAGCTCAAAAATATTTGTTTGCCTTTTTTGCACTTGTGAATCCCTCCAAATCTGAATTCTATGGCTGTATTTAGTCATAACCAATCCATTTCTCTCAACCAGACCAAGCTGAACCGTTCCTGCAGCCAAAAGTCACTTACGTTTTTGCACTTGCTTCAAGGAACAACAAACCTGTTCAGAGACAGAGGTTTAACAGTCAATGCTCAAAACACCTCCAACAGCCCCAAGTCACACACAATTACATGCAAGACCCTATTTTAGTACTAAACAAGGCTTTATGACTGTGTTAAGGATCAACACAAGCTGATTTCTAGAACTAAGCACTGGTAGCACTAAGCCAGACCGCCTCAGGCAGCAGGAGTTGCTACATAAAATTCCATGACTTCGGAAGTGTAAGGCTGCAGCTATCAATGCTGAGGATTCACTTTAACATCACTATCTTGTAAGAAATGTACCAGTTCAAGAGAAAAAAAACACACCATTTTCTTCAGCAAATTGTTTGGCTTCTTCATATGTAACATCCCTCTGTGCTTCCAGGTCTGCTTTGTTTCCTATGAGGATTATCACCTGGTTCAGGAGAGAGAAAGTTAGTCTGGGAAAAAGCTTATGAGCCTTTTCACTGCCACCTTCATTATTAATAACTAAAAACCCAAAGGGAAATATGCAGAGCAGATTATCTACAGAAGCCATGCTCCTTCAGGACAACTCTCCTCTAGCATTCCCCACTCCGGGAAAGCAGGAACAGCATCTCCAGCTGTCACTTGCCAATGCTTTAGGCTGTTCTCATGAGTCCTAAAAAGCAGTGGTGCTACTCTTTATTCGTGAGAGCTGTACCCTGAGCCACCTCCTGTATTTGTTTAATCATCTGCTAATCCAGATAGAATCTTTAAAGTTTTCTTTCATCACAGCAGAGTGTTCTCATCAGTTTGGTGCTAAAGTATTTTAGAGGCATTCAGGAAAAGGCTGAAGAACAGTTCTGTGCTATGGTCAGAGAGACACAGAAGAACTTCCTCCCCAGTCCCTGCACAAGACCTGGTCAGCTTTTGCTGAAGATCCAATTTACATCCGACCTAAGGCGAGCCAGCATTCACCTCATTACTGACACAAAGCAACAAGGAGTGACACAAGTCAAGGTTGGTCCACATTTCATCACAATTTTGTCTCCAACTGCTTCAAGGAGACCCTGGAAGGTGAGTGGCACAACAAGACTTTTACAAGGAACCCCTTTTGCTCCAGCTGCAGGAAGGGAAGGGAGTCACTGCATTCTGCAGGTGTGGACACGAGCAGTGGAGAGAACACTGCAGCTACTGCAGACACCACTGCAGGTGCTTCAGCCTGAGCCTCCCACCTCTTGCTCAGGGAGAAGCAATCTTGCTTTTAAGCTAAATAAAGTCCAACTTACAGTATTTGGATTGGTGAGGTTCCTTGCATCTGTCAGCCAGCTGCTTAAGTGATTATACGTACTTCTTCTGCAGAGAATCAAGAGAAGACAGTTTTAGCCTTTTATAAAATATTTAAGTGCCAACAGTGCAGTCAGCATCCATCACAGCAACATCCATCGTCCCTGTTCTTCTCCCCACCTCGAGACAGACAAAGCAGCAGCAGTGTGGACTCAGAGCACAATTTCCAGTCAACTTTAAACCCCTGAGCTGCTCTTACACCACCAGTGTTCCAGACCAATTCCCACTGCTCGCACACAGCTCTGCACACAGACAACACTGATGCTGTTTGGTACAGAACACATTCAAGGGGTTCCTGTCAAATACTCTTACAGAACACAGTGCAGGAGAACAGCACTTGGGTAACAAACTGCAGGAGGTCGTGTTTTACTCAAGATTTACACAAACAGGAAATACACCTACATATGCAGGAAAAAACAAAGAGGTGCCTGAAGAATATCAAGAACAGCCCCAGAGGAAGATGGGAGACGTGAAAGCAAAAGTATTTCATGTTGCACCTGAAGAATTGTTGTTTTAGCAGCACCTTCAGTTTTCAGCTCTCAAGGAAGGCAGGGTGGTTCCTGTGCAGTGTCAGGCCACTGGAGGAGCAGGCTGGGAGAGGCCCAGGGCCAGGCTGTGGCCATGCTCTCCCCTACACACGAGCAGCCCCACACGTTCCCGGCCCCTGTGGCACAGCAGAGCTCTGCGCTGGGCACACTGAGGGCATCCCTGCCACGTGGGCAGCACTGCCCACTCCCTCCCGCAGCAGGAAAATCCACGTGCTGAGGAGCAGATTTTAAGGACAAAGCCAGTTCTTTAAAACAACTTCAACACAGGCAATCACAGCCTGAAATGGCAAACTCCTCAGGCTTGTCAGCAGCCAGATTTGCCAGGAAAAGCAGCTCACATCATTCCCCGTGTCTCATCCGCAGCTCTTTAAATATTGTGGTACTCAGATAAAGTGTGGGAAGCATCACACACTGCTCCTCCAGACACACACAGAGCCCTGTGAGCCAAGGGGACAGACAGGACAGTACTTACAAGGCTGTGGCACCAAACCTCACCAAGCACACCCAGAGCTCTGCTGCCCTTACCTGGTGATGTCGTAGACCATGAGAGCTCCTGCTGCTCCTCTGTAGTAGCTTCGTGTGACAGCCCTGAATCTCTCTTGTCCTGCTGTATCCCAAATCTGTAGTTTAATTTTTTGGCCACTAACTTCAATTATTCTTGTGCCAAATTCAACACCAATTGTGTGGGGACAGTCTGCCATAACTGTCATGAAAAATAAGAGCAAAGATCAGATCTTTCTAGGACAAGGTTTCCTTGCTGCAAAGATATGGTTACTACCAGTTTTCAGTTATCTTTACTAGATTTTTCAGTCTCTAAGAAAGCATTTTTTACAGCTACAGTTGCCAAACTGTATCACTTAACCAGAAACAAAATGCTGTATTTCCTGAGCTGCTGTTAGTTTTAAAAACAGTTATAAAATTCCTTGCCTTCTCTGCTGCTCTTTGGCCATACATATCAGAAGGTACCAAGTCAGCTGATTCCCAGTCTATCCTTGCAGAAACGGTTAACTATTTTAACGCAGTAGGAAAAGATAATTTTTAGGAAATTACCAAGAAAGATACAGTTAAAAAGTCTGTCACATCTTCAAAAACAAATACCCAAGTTGTTTCAGACAGTGCAACAGCATGACTGTCCACAGGAAAATGCAAGTTTAGTAAGTAGATACAAACACAGCAAATCAAATCCAAAAAGGCATCTTTCTAGTTATGATAAACTCATGCTAATAAACTCATCTTTGAGAAAGATCAAGGAAATACAGACAGGATGAGGACCTACTCAAGCTACCTAGTTAGTGGCAGTCTCAGAGCAGAGGTGTTTGGCATATTAGTTTGGTTGTACTGCTTTGGCTTGGTGCTGACAGAGTAAGAACAGGACACATCCCCACAGAGAATGTGACCATATGCAAAACAGCATTTAAATAGTTGGCTGATACTGAATTTTCATTAAAAACAACAGTCAGAAAACCCTATTTCTACTAGAAAAGAAATACTTGAAGCTGCAGCTCCCACCCACTTGTTACCACACGTTGGGGAGCTCATGGTGATGCCTGTACTGATAAATACCTACAGACTTACTCACAGAGTGAGGTAACAGCTGCTGCAAAACCCAGTGCAACACACACTGGAATTGATGCTGATTCTTAATTAGTGATTATGCCATACATGAGAAAATGTTTCAGTTGAGACAGGCTGCAGGAAGCCTGAAACACCATTACCAGGGCAGGCCAAGTGTCCTGACTTACAGCAGCTGCAGTGCTGCAAACAAGGACTCCAAGAAAAATTGTTCCTTTTTTCCTTTTGAACTCCTGAACAGCACTAAAAACTCCAACTGCTTGTGATCAAGCCACACCAATACTGAAAACATGCAAAGTTCAGACAAGAAATTTCATTTTGTTCCATATCAAAATCCACAGAAAAGCTGTCAAAACAGCTCTGGTCTTCCCACTCCTCACAGGCAGGACTGGCTGGAGCAGGGTTTGCCATTACTACATTTTGTTTCTGCATCTGCAGAAGTCATACCAAAAATCTGACCCAGTACAATCCAAACTCATGCAAAATAAGACAGACACCAAATTGAGCTCATGCATGATGGAAACAGGCAGGAAAAAGGGATGAAGATAGAATAAATACTGTGAACTGAAATACTCACACTTCTTTTCTGTGAATTGATGAAGCAAACAGGACTTTCCTACACCCATGTCCCCTGTTCCAGAAAGAATAGTTAAATCATTGTTGTAACAAGCACATTTTCTTCTTCCCACACAACAAATGGTACAAAATCATTCATTTCTCAGGTCAGATGGGCAGTGTTCTATCCTTGGCTACATCCTTACATTTAGCAACTTTTGCACTAGAGCTTTGGTTACAGGCACAGGGTTGAAAGCAAGAGCGGAGCAGAACACTCAAAAATTAATTTGTGTTACTGATTTTACAACTGTATTTCACAAGGTTATAAAAAGTACACCTGAAGAAACTGAAATGAAAAATGCACCTGCTGCTTGCTTCTGCCTTACTTGCAATTACTGGTAAGAACATCAAAGATACTGACAGCCATCCAGAACACCCCAAGAAGTTGCTCCATTTCCACTTGCACAATGCCAAGAGTGAGACACAGCAAGATCCTTTAAGAACCAACTTTTCCAGAGGCTGAGGCTGTCACAGCAGCCTGACTTACAAACCTGTACAGTAACACTGCAGATCATTTACACCTACACAAGGTCATTAACAATTAAACAATTGACAGCAAGACCAGTTCTTCCAGGATAGCAATAAATGCAATCAAGTCCCTGACTCTGAACAGCCAAGGAAGTTGCAGCTAAAAGCAACGTTTAAACATAAAAATATAGACATTACAAGCCTAATGTACGGGCTTTCAATCAGCACTTGTGCCTTCAACATAAACTCTAAAACCTTTGAGATTAATGATGCAAAGTAGCAAACCTGGATCAACACAATATCCCAGTTGTGCTGACTCCCATTAAAGTTTTTTCCCCATTTCCAATGGATTTAACAATTTTTCTAAATATAAACTTGGTTTGGGGAAAAAGGGACCACATGCACGTGTTTTTAGAAGGTCTTTATTTCGAGTGCTAAGCATTGTGACCCCAACAGTGGAGAAGTACAAGGCTGAAGTTTGTGTTTCAGAAGCAGTTTTGAACAGTAACTCAGCAGCTGAGTGAGCTCAGCACAGACACTGGTCCTTTCCCCACTCCTCGTTCCCCCCCACACACAGCTCCAGTGCTGTGGCCTACAAAGGCATTTGCTTTTATGTTGTCACCACTGCTAAAGCTGTAGAGTAAGTGTGGTGACTTGTGGGGGACTGGGGTGGGACAAGCCCCTACTGAAAGCAGGGTGGCACAGAAGGCAGCAGGGGCACAGCCACAGGCTTCTCCTGTACCTACACAGAGACATGAACACGTGTGTGCCCACTGGTACTTACCAATAATGATGTACTTAAAGATGTAGGAATAGTTGTAAGGTGCAGTTGCCATTGTGGCACTAAAATAAAAAACAGAACATGTCAGGACTGATACTTGTTCACCAAACTCAACCTAATTCATCCAGTTTAATTTATATAAGTGGAAAAAAAACCCCAATCCCTTCCTCTTCACCTCCCCCCAACTACCCTTTCATTCACAGTTCAAATCTGTGCAGTTCTCCGCAGTCACTGAATTAGAGGCACAGACATCCAGCAAAGTTCCCACATCGTTTGCTCTGAGCCCCTGTCATTAAGGCCTCCAAGTAGAAACATGCTCTGGGTAGGACTGCTACTGAATCAGTTTTATCCAGAAAGACTCAAAGCTGTTGAAAAGCTCAGTCCCTCCTTGCTCTGCACAGTCACTGCCAGACCAGCCCTCAGCCACCAAACAGCTGATGTATGAACTGAAAATAAAATCTGACTCCAGCACAAAAATCTGAAGAGGTTTAACAAAACCAGCAAGTTAGAACTATTACCTCACACTTTTGAGACTTGCAATAGGAACAAAGGAAGCAGTGCAGCTTGCACCAAGCAGCTAAGATTGAAAGGAATGCTGTAGTAGCCTTAACTGGGGTCTGGGGTGCTGCTTGTCCACGTCAGAAAAGCGGTGCAAGCCACAAATCAGATGTTCAGGAAGTTGGTTAACATCTCTGTGGCTTTGTCAGCATGGCAGTGTTACAGCAAGGCTGAGCAGTTTCTCTTTTTTAAAAGGCAGTCAAAGTACTTCTAAAATTCCAGAATTTTCCTATGCTTTCCTAAACATAGAGGGAATTAGACCTGACTTCAGCTGTTTAAATCTGCAAGGAGTTAAAGCTGACTTACCAACTAACAGCTCAGTTAACCAGGATTACACATCTGTAAAGGCCAGATATTGCCAGGTAGCTACAGATGGGAAATGCCTGCTTCTGTCCCAGGCTTTAAGTTAAACTAGATACACTGTGATCACTTAAGCAAGTGGAAAATTTCTAGGAGGAATTCACCACTTCCCTTGCTGCTCCTGCATGGCAGATAGCCAGCCATTGGAAACACATGCACTCCTTAGAGGGAACATTGCTTTAGCCTAGAAAGACTTTCAATAGGTCATGTGTCCTTCACATGACAAATGAAACCAATACTGCAAAGAAAGAAAAACAGGGGAAGGCTTACAGGCCTGGGACTCTCTCAAAAGCAAAGCACTGTTCCTTGAACCACAATTAATCCCTCTCAGTGAACTGCAGTCATAAGAAAGGTGAATAAATCTGGCTGCCAGCACACAGCCAGCAGCCTCCGCTCCCCACCGCAGAGATTTAAGGCAAACACGCTTATCTAGACCTCGGACGGGGAACAACTCCCAGTTAAGAAGGGTTTACTGAGTGCCAGGCTCTGCTCTGCACCTTGTCTTCCCTCCATGCTTGGCTCAGGAGATGGAAACACTCAAGTGCTGCTGTCCCTAGCAGTATGCCAAGCACCTATGCTAAGTCCTGTATAGACACACATTGTCCTACTAAACCAACTTTATTCCAAGATGCTAACTAAAGTGCCAATTTTGGGCAGTAATTCACCAAGCAAGCCAGCAGCTTTACTGCCTTCTTTCCTGGAATATTCCAGAATTACAGTATCAGCTCCAACACATGCACTAGTTATTTTCAACACCGGTAAATAAAGACAAGTAACTGCTCCATATTGAGTTCCAAATTAATGTGTCACTGTGGAAACATCCAGTACTTTAAGTCTCCTAAACATCTTCACACATTATGTTCTTTTTCTTCTCCAGCACAGCAAACTGGGCAAGCACAGCACGAGTTCTCACAGGACACTGAACCTGCCACTTCTTTTGGGCAAAGGCAGGAGGACCAAGCTCACAGCTCAGTTCCATTTGATGGCAGACAGGGTCAATGCGGGGTTGACGAGGTGACTGGAAGTACAAGAGGAAGCTTGAAAAAGCTGATTTATACCTGCAAGTACTTCAGGAGGAGAGCGTGAACTGTTTTCCACTGCCACAATAAAGCCAGACACTGAGAGCACTAACATGCACAAAGATCTCCAGTGCATTCTGAGGATGGAAACAACCAGCAACTTACGGTGTTAAACAAACCCAACCAAACCAACCAGCACCATGAACTCCACCACAGGGAACCAACCACTCACGGGGCCATGAAATCTGCAGAAGCCTGGGGGCCCTCTCTTCTTTCACAACACCAGGAGGCCAAGGAATGCCAAGTACTCCCAAACACAGGGAAGTTTCATGTTTCTGAGCACATGACTTTAGGATATCACTGCATGGTAAACAATATTGTACTGCTGAGCTGTTTTAGCAAGGCAGGGGACTGCGTCCTGCTATCCAAGTGTGTCAGCAGCATCACTGGAAGGTAAGGATTTTTTTTTTAAGAATGGACAAACGGGGAACTCTGTGCAGTCTATATCACAAAGTGAATTTGAAGCAAGTCTCAACTAATCTTCGTTGCTAAATATACAGCTCTGTTTATTTGACAGACTGTTTTTCGTGCTAAGATAAGTCCATTTTCATTATGCCCTTTAAGTAAAGAAGTCTAACTATGCTATTTCAATACAAAAAAAACTATCACTGCTTTCCAGCATATGCAATAAAATCAGTTTCCACTACAAAGTGACAGAAAACCAAATTCTGTGCTTGGCAACAAATTCTGTTAAGAAATGGGTGAGAAAGGAGAACTAAATTCAAGCCACATCTCATTGGTAGAGCTTCACCCTCACTGTTACAGTGACACCAGACCATTAATGGAGGTGGCAGACACCCCACTGTGTACAGCCAGACCCAGCACACCCAGAACCCTCCCCACAGCTTAATTATTAACAGTGATACCAACAGAGAAATTCACTCATCGGATGAGTCTGGACCTTCTCTCAAGCTCCAGAGCTGCTGCCAAAGTCACTGTGTCTGACACACATAGGTACTGAACACTGCAGAAACGTGGATTTTAAGTTTAAACAATTTCTGGAGCTAAACTGAAAAATAAAGCAACACTTGGGTATTGGTATTACATTTATTCCAAGGGTCACATTACAGAAAAGATTCTGAAATACTCCAAACCATTAGTAAAGGTCATGAGTCTTTTCTGGAGAACAGATGATTCCTTTAAATAAAAAATAAAATAAAACCCCAAGCAATACTAAAACAACTAAATAAACTTTTAAACACTCAAATTCCAGTAAGGATTAGCAAGAGTTCAAACTGCACTCGTATCTTGGAATAAAAGTGATATTCCACAAGGACTCTGTGCTGAAGGAGAAAAATAAATGTAACAAACTAAACACAGAAACCCTGCTGAGAATTCAGCCTTGGAAAACTGACCACCTCAGCATTTACTGCAGACGAAAGAAGGAAGTCCAGACAAGAACAGGGCACAAAAGGAGACAGCAAGTTCTAAAATATCAGCTACATGTCAATGCAAGGAGTTAATACATGTTAATAGCATCACCCATCTGTAGAAACTCGAGTTCTACCTCCACCCTCTCTGTTCCAGACATGAATCTCAATAATTCCAATATGGGGGGATGGGGCTTTCCTCTTGGGAGAGCTGGGAGGGCAAGAACTGCAGGGCTGAGAAAGCTGCATGTAAATATCCACAGCTCAGCCTCAGCCACTGCTGACATTATGCACTGTGACATCAAAGTTAACCAGCCATGAATTTACTGTTAACAGAAAGCAGAAGTTTAGTCTGGGAGCTTGGCCTACCTGCCACCTTTCTTCTGGGAAAGTCTGCCAGCTCCAAGCAAGTTCTGGCTCCCTTCTCACAGGTAAGGCTTCCCTGGAGTCCAGGGCATTATTTCAGGATGGCCACTAGCCAGAGCATCATGCTTCACTATGCACAGATTTATGCTCATTTCAAAGCCTGTACAACTAATTTCTGTATTACATTAAGACTGGAAATTTTACAGTGAGCAGTGTCATCAAATCCGTTTTCCATACATCAACTTCTTCCTTAGAGTTTTTTTTTTAATAAGAAGTTAAAGATGATTGTAATGAGATACCAGTACATCTACATTTCCTCCTCTAATCAGCAAGCACTACACAGGTATTTAGAAATCTCACTGAAGCCTTATGTCAAGTATCAGCTACATCTGTACACCCTGTGATAAGGCTGTTCTAGGCACACTGCTGTAACATTCTTTATCACAATAACATAACTGCAAATATCAGATTCATACCAGCCTCTGTGAGACCTGTGCAGTTCCTTCCAGCTCAACTCAAGGACAAAGTCAGTTTTAACTCCTCACTGCATATCATTTGCATTGAGAAATTTAATATCCTTATGCTCAACAAGAAGCAGGTGTGTGATGAGAAGAGACTAAAACCTGCACGCACAGATTTTATTAGACACTACATGTGGTTAATACTTTCAGCTGATGGATGGTTCATGTGCAGGGATGATACCCGTGAAAAAACTATCACCTTCAAACTCAGCACTGCCCAGTTTTTACAGTTTCCCTGTAAAACCACAGCACTGAACAGCCAGGGAACCACTGGTTAGTTACTCTGAAGCAGTTTGTACTCCATCTGGCCAGCCAGGTGTTCTTTCCATCATTCTTCAAGGATGTGCAACAGGAAAGGATCTCACAGTTGAAGCTGCAGATTTATTTGGATGTTAATTAACAGAGAACATTGAGATTGATAAGGGAGAAGAGCTGGAGAGAAGTAGAATTGTTTCATTTCATAATTGCACTTTTCCCCTGATAAAGACTTTTGTCAAGCACACAAAACAATGTGGTTCAACTGGTACCTTACTTCAGGAGGCTACTAGAAACAGTCTGTGAGGGCTTCAATTATGGTCATCTGTAAGATCTCAGCACACTAGAAGGTAATAACACTTCTGTTATCAATTCATTCACCCAAGCAGTGAACTCCCACAGGTCTGTTGTCCATAGCAAGCTATGAGGTCTGTTACAATTGAATTCCATTGTGGTTCCCTGACTTTCACACACCAAGGACATTCAGGTCTTCCTAAACCACATCAGCATCTTGTCCCTCTTTAAGGTGATGCCCTGCAGCCACCCTGCTCTGCTTATTTATTCATTTTTGCAGGCTTGGCTTTACAAAGCCCTGCTGAGCCTGATCCCTGAGGAGTTTCAGAGCCTGCTGCAGCCTTCATACCTGTCTGACAACATCACTTGTTGCTGGCCAGTTCCTTACTCATCCCTCAGCGCTTCCAGAGTCATCCTCTCTAGCTTCCCCCACCTGGATTCATCAAAGCATCTGATCAGCACAAGACAGTAAATTTGGCTGAGCTGATCTTTGATCACAGAGCAGCCCAGCAGTCTCTGTGACCTACTGTTCAAGATCACTTTGTATTTCCTTATTATCCCCACATCCAGTTACTCTTTCCCTAAAAGCACATAAGGCCTGCAGGCTCTGGGGTTCAGACCTCACCAGCTTCAGCCCTGCAGAAGCCTGTTCAGGCTGATCTTGAAAAAATGCATTTGATATATTCCTTAACCATTTAAGACACCCTAACCCAGACTGAGGCCTAAGAGGTATTTCTAAAGGCTTCACAGGCCTTCACTTCTCCTTCCTACAGGAGAACTTTGTCTTTATTTTAAAATCAAAGCTATGCTCACACTACCTTCACTTTCTGACTTTCCTCACCAGCTCTCCAGTCACACCCACACTGTGCTGGTTATCCTTCTACTGGTTTCACATCCTGCTTCATTAAGTTACTCCATTTCGCTTCCTAAACTTCTTGTATTTATATGTGCACACCTCAATCCTTCCTAACCACACCCCAGCACCAGAGCTGAACTCATCATTGCATACCTGTCCTCATCACCTCGAGCACCTTCTCCCATGTTCCTCCTCTCAGCCATCCTTTGTCCACTTGTATTTCCTCACTTATTCTACTCTCCTCTTCCTAGAGAACAACCTGACCTGTAGCATGTGTCTGTTCACAGCAGAAGAACCGAGGTCCAGTTCTGGGACAGTATATACAGAACCAGGAGAGTTTTCTGTCATTCCAACAAATCAGAACACTCTGGAGTCACCACCTTGGAAAACACAAGTCACAGATATTTTAGAAAAAAGTTAACTAAGATCTGCCTCCTGTTTCAGGAAGATACAGCAAAACGAGAACCAATCTTAAGTAGGTTCCATTAGATGCACAGGAGTGAGCGAGTAATTTTAAAACGTTATTTACATTTTAAATCCCAGTACCTCCAGTAGAACAGGTTTGTTTCCAAACTGCTGTCCTTCATAGTAACTCTTTTTTTTGTTATTCATAAAATGGAAAAGGAAAATAGGAGCTTCTTCTTTCTGCTCAGATTTATGACATCTTCAAATCCCTACACAAAGCTAGCACATTCCTTTTTAAACCACAGTAAACTACATGACATTTAGTAATTAAGTCCCCCAAGCTTGGTATTGTCTTCCCATTCCTAAGTAATGCCCAAGCACAAGAGCCCCTCAATCCAAACCATGACAGGAATCAATCCCAGCCAATACATTCCATAGGATAACATCTGGCCACTGAAAAAGATATGGTGACTTAGGGTTTGAAATGGTTTAGGATACAGTCAACCTGAGTAAATATTGTTCACAAAGCGGTTCTGTCACCTCTGAAAAATGTCACAACTACACAGATCCACCTGTTTCAAAGCAAAGGTCACATCAAGTAACCTCCAGAGCCACTACCAGGGAGACCCCACTGCAGACACCCACCTGTCCTGGCTCTAGTGCAAGGAAAATTCAGAACAACTCCAAGACAAAGCTACCAATAGATGCTACATGAACTTAAAGTGTGCTGCAAACAGGCCAATTAACAATTAGGTGAAAGAACACAATTTCTTCTGTTTAGTCTAAATAAGCGTTGACAAAAGAAATCAGAATACTTTCGCTGCTTTCTCGAATAGGAAGTGGTTTTTCCCTCAGCCCTCAAAGTCATTTTTCTGTCAAAGTTCATGACGGCACAGGTCAATATAACAATTAAAAGTAGAGATAACGTTGCACATCGGCCACATATACGATACAATATACACATACACACCCTACATGCAACTGCAACAGTTCGTAAGGTGGAGATATAAAAAGGTATATACAAATATATCGTCTGGGCCCGGGTGTTTGCTGGTGGCGTTCCCGACTGTGCAGTGCAGAGGAGCAGTGGGAGGCGGCGGTGACACCGAACACAGCGGCCTAGTCCTGCCCGGCCGCCCCTTCCCCTCCCTGCCGGCCCCGGGGCCCGCCCGCAGCGTCCTCGGAGCCGCACGGCGCCCTGCGGGCCCACCGGGCCGCGGCTCAGGGCGGCACCGGGACGAAGCGTCGCCGGCCGGGACCCGTCCCGGTCCGCCCGGCCCAGCGGAGCCCCAGCGCGGGGCCTGGCGCTGCAGGCCCGGCCGGGTGGGCGCCCCTCCCGGCCCCCCGTACCTGTGCTCGGGGCTCGGGGAGCTGTGCAGCGCGGCTGTGCGGGCGGTGCCCGGTGCCCCGCGGGCTCTGTAGCTCGGCTCGGTCCGGGCTCGCTCCGCTCCCTTAGACGCGGCTCCGCTGCGCCCCCATCACCCCCGCAGCCAAGATGGCGGCGCCCCTCGCACGGGGTTTCCCCTCCCACTCTCGACGGGCGCCGGGGCCGCACAAAGAGTGGGCGCGAGAGCGCCGCGCCGCAGCCAATCACGGCGGCCGCTGCCGGGGAGGCCCCGCCCACCCCTCCGGCGCTTGGGGCTGGGCCGGGAGGGCGGGGCCGGGAGGGG
>WBMZ01003362.1:0-63802 GCA_013400975.1 Atrichornis clamosus | reverse complement strand
GAGGCGCGGAGCGCGGGGGGGCGGCCACCCCCTCACCGCCGCCGGGGCCGCCCCTCACGGCGGCGGCCGAACCCCCGCGAGGGGGCGGGAGACACCTGCCCCGCCGGGCCTCGGCGCTCCGCCCTGTCCCCGTTCCTCCCTGGGCCTTCGCCGGGCTCCTCCCGGCCGGAGCGTGGGCAGCCGGGCCTGGCAGCTCTGACTCTCGTTCCCGTGGGTCGCTCGGGGCCCGCCCTGCCGGGTGCGGGCTGAAAGGGGCAGTGTGTGGACACGGTAGTATCGCCGGGCCCTGGCTCGCTGCGTGCGGTGGGCTGAGTTGCTCTGCACTCGCTGTGTCTTGCCCCTTCACAGCAAGTGAAGCTTCGTCCTGGAGTGCTGCTATCAGGAGTGTGAGAGAAAGGTTTTTAGGTTCTTTTTTAGCCGATCCAATATTCTCGTTATTTTTTAACAGAGTCATTAGATTGGTAGCTGTGATGAAAGGGGGAAGAACTGTAGGCATTCACTTTCTCCTCCCAACACCAGTGTGTGAGTGTTTTCCTGGTAGGCAAGAAAAGATAAAAGCTTGTTCTCATGTTACTCTTTTACACAAATATCATGTAGGTATTTGTGAAATAACTTCTACTTATCTGGGCTCATCAAGATATTTCACAGTATCAGAAGTGTAATATCTCGACTGACAAGAGAAACTAAGGTTTCCTGCTGACGGGTTACTTGTATATGTTTCCCTTTCATCAGTAATTTGGATAATTCCACTGTTTTGTAGGTTGTGAATTCAGCCTCCTCATCTGTTGCATGCTTTGTATGATTTGCAGTTGATCCTGTAAGTTTCCAGAGCAAACAAGGCAATTTTCCATTGAAAACTAGCGATTGCAGAGAAAATGTAAATAGCATTTAAAAATTAATTTTGCAGTGTTAGAATGTTATTTTGTTGACTCAGTGAAAACAGAACTCCAGGAACCTCAGTAAATTACTTTTCCCAGTACCTCAAAGTATATTTTACGGTTACATGCAACACATGTGCACTTGTTTTTGCTTTGCTCTTTCTTTTCAGTTCCTCTTTCTTTATATTTCCTTTTTTTTTGTTGTTTTAGGTTAACTTGAATATTTGCACAACAGAGCTACTTGCAGAAGGATCACCACACTTGTTTGCACTTAAGAAAATATGAAAATAAGCAGGGAGTATTGTTCTCTCTGAACTAAAAAAAAAAAAAAAAAATCTGTGCCTTGCTGAAGACAGCTGCAGGAATTGGACACTTGAATCAATGTTATCGGATGAGTTAGAATCCAAACCTGAGGTGAGCAATTATGAACTGGGTTTGGTTCCCAGGAATGTTTATGGGCAACACTTAAAGTTCAATGAGTTTACTCAGATTGCTGCATATATATTAATTTTCCAAGTGTTTTCAGTGATATCTTCTAACGCTTCCATGCTTTGATTTGAATGGTAAAAAATTAGAAAATATTGTAACCTTTTTTCACCTCCTTTCAAGTATCAGCCAATACTCTTGCCTGTTCTCAGGCTACATTTTTTTCCCCACTATTATAGTATTCTTTCTTTACATGAAAAATTAAATCATTAATTGACTATTTCTTTCCCTCAAACCAAATTGACTTTACTTAGTTTTGGGGAATCTGAGTTATTGGCATCAGCCAGTTCTGTTTTTCAAAGTACTCGTGTTTCCATTAAGAAGTTGGCAGAAGTGGTAGGCAGCAGCACGCAGGGAATTCTGGTTGCTTGGGATGAGGCTGCAGGACTGTTCCCAGGTTCAGCTGGTAGCACAGCTGAGCGTAAATTGCAGGGATGTGTGTGCCACAAACACATTATCACATACACAGGTAAAGCATGAACGATGATAGTTTGTTAGTGGGTTATAGCTGTACCCTCATCAGTTGACTCATGCATACTCACATTCACACATGTGTCTGCCCAGACCCAGGGCTTTTTAGGCAGTTTCTGGCTGGAATCTTTTCGTTTTCTTTCAGACTGTGGTAGCCTCCTACCTGCATTAGTCAACTAGAAGTTCACTAGCAGTGGACTCACTTGTGGGTAGAATATATAAGAATATATTTAGTAAGTAGATAGGAAGGACTGCAGTGATCTGGCACAGCAGTGTGCTGACTAGCAGCCAGTGAACATATGATTGGAGTCTTTTCTCTCCTCCCTATCCCTGGTTCTTCACTTATCCAGTTTGATTCCTCCTTTGATTCTCCCCCTAAACATAGCATAATAAGCTTAACACATCCTGCAGTCCCTGCTATATTGGATAGTCAGTTTGGTCTTTCATATGAGACCCATTCCGATAAGCCAGAACAGTTTTGTTTTCTTCGCAGTTAAAATTTCTGGTTGAACCTTTTCAATATTTCCTTTTAGCAGTGTCTCACTAGTCAGTTGTTGAGGAGTTCTGGGTTTTGTTACTCTTATCTATAATGTGCTACATACAAGTGTCTGCACTTTGTTACATTCAATACAACCACCTGCTGCTTCGCCAATTTCTTGCCTTGTCTTTCAGTTTGAATGACTATTAGCCAGCTGTCTGTGCATTCCCCCACTTAAAGATGCTGGGGATTGTATCACTTTGTGTCCTTGCTTTTTCTGGTGTTCAACTTTACCTCTGCAGACAGCTAAAGTTCTAGAGGAGAGGACATAGTACAGCTATGAAGTACCTTTTGGGGAAGTTTGCAAGTCTAAATTGAATTGTTTTTATTGAGTCTTGTTTCTGTCCCTTTTCAGTCCATAAGCGATACAGTATGTATCTTAAACTGGAACTCTGAAAATAATGTTGATTACATGCTGGTAATTCATTACAGCCCAGGTGATGTGGTAAGGCATTTGTTTCTTAACAGAGCAGCCAAAGCCCTTCCAGTCACACTATTCAGGAAAAGTAGTTGCAAATTCATAGCAGCCCAGGGTAGTCTCAGCATGAGCTGCAAAGAGTTCCTCTCTCTTGCTTTGTTGTTGGTATCTCATACTTTCTACCAAATTTTTTCCCAGTTGTGAACAATAAGGTGGGGGGACTTTGTTACTTCTGTCTGTGAGTGGGTGGATTCCCTTAGATTATTTCTGACAGCCAAGGAGCAGGACAGTTGGAATGCTTGTTTCCTCATTCCACAAATAGGAGCTGTAACTGGGCCTTGTCTTTTCTTGACTTGAGTGAGGTATTTGTTAATTAGGCTTGTTTACATAATAGTCCTCTTTCCTCATTCGAGAATGGCATTTCCTTCCCAGCAAGACTAGAATAAGAGTTGACTGTTTGTTCTCCAGTAGGAACACGCCTGGTGCATAAAAGCTACAGTAGTTGTTGCAGAGGGCATCTTTTCTGTACATGCTGTCTTCTAAACCACGTTCCTCAATCTTGATCAAGACTATTTTATACTAAAAATTTTGATTCATTTCTGTCTATACACACCCTCTTTTTCTGGTTCTGATTATGAAATTTGAGTGTTAAGTTAGTACTATTTTCTACTCCTTTGATGTGAAACTGGTAGATACCCTTTTTACAACTTTCCCAAAGAGCAGTTCAAGTATCTCTGAAAGTCAATCATGATTTTATATCCTCTGGTGAGCCATGGCACCACAATTCTTTTAGCCGCAGATGTTTTTCTACATACCCTACCTACCATGTGAGAAAGGTGTTAATTAAGAGCTAACTGTGGCATCTAGATAATATCAATCAAAGGACTATGTCTGTATTGCATAGACTTCTTTGCTACTGGTTTTATTCCTAAAGAAGCCACTGATGTACTGTTAAATATTTAATGCTTGAGTAGAGGTGAATCCTTCTCTCATAGAAAGTCACAAAGTTGCTTGAAGACAGTTTGTACAGGCAGATTGATCTGCTTTTTCTTCTGGACTCCCTGCCCCCTAGCTGTCATTCCTCAGGGAACTGATAAGATTTGCATTTTGCATGCTTTAAGCCTTCAAGGTGATTTATTACAATTGCAAGTATTTCTAGCCACCTCCACCACACTGGTACAGTACAGGGTGCTTTCTGCTCTTGGGTAGCTCTTAGCACAATCAAATGAACTACAACTCTGTTCTGTAAATTGAATTAGCTATTGAAAAGGGGATGAATAGAGGTATTTTAGCCTCTCCTTTCTCTCCTCCTCAGTGCCTCACAAGGAGAGACTCTTGTGATTTAATTAGTTCCTCAGAGGCTGTATGGGAGGAGGACATCCCAGTTTCTAGGTAATGAGCTTCCAGCCTTCCACACCCTTCAGCTCCAACCTCTGCTTTCTCCTCTCCCTCCAGTACATTTTCTTTTGACCTCTTTATTTTGTTGTGGTTCACTGGTTAAATTTAGAACAAAAATGGTTTTGTTTAAACACATGGTCCCTGCTGCTCTAGGAGTCTAGTCTAGCTCTCCAGCTGTCTAGTGGGAGGATAGATCTGAGCTTCTGGAGAACCTTCTTACCCTGTCCCTCACAGCCACTCCTGCTTCAACCAAAGCAGCAGCCTGACACTTCTTGGCTTTTGAATCATCTGTTATGGGACACAAACTTAAGATGCTCTATCCCAGGTGGCCATATTATAATTTGTTTCTGGGTTTTTTTCGTTTGTTTTTTGTGTTTTTTTTTTTTTTAAAGGATCTCTAGTAGAGGTTCTCAGTTCTTTAAACAGTTTTTTCATTGTTTGTTGGGGGAGGGTGTTTTCCCCTCTCAGGTCCGGGACATTATCCAAGCTCTTGGTAACACAAGCATTCTTGCATTGCTTGTAGTGATTGACCCTGGGATCATCCTCTCTGTTTTGGTTTGAGCCTGGCCAGAGGTCAGGAATTACCCAGGCTCGCAGACTTCCCCCCACTTCTCACAGCTGGAAGGAGGAGAGGGAAGGAAGAAGAAAAAAAATTCAAAGCGTCCATGACGTTTGTGATTAAAAAAAAAACCAAACTCAAGAGAAAACCGCAGGCAAAACAGGCAAACTACTTGAAAATATGAAACTACATTTATTATGCTACCAGAAAAGAAGAAAAATTGAGAAGCAATATGAGCTGTGGGAAAAAACACCTTCTTTCCCCCCCACCGACTTCCCCCTCTCTGCTGCCCTCCTGCCCAAACGATGCAGGGAGACAGAGAATTAGGGGTTTTTTTAAGGTTAGGCCAGGCCTCCATATTCTCAAGGATTGGAGTCTTTCTCTGCTGAATGGTGGGTCCCCAGTAGAAAGTAAAGTCCCCAGTCCATCCCACGGGCAACAGCAGCCCTCAAACTGCTGCGGCGTGGGTCACTCCTCCACAGGCTGCAGTCTTTAAGCATCCCCCTGCTCCAACATCTGTAAAGGGGGGCTCTGCATTCCCGTGCTCCTCCACAGGCTACAAGGGGGGACATCCCGTCTCACCATGGTCTCACCACCAGCTGCAGAGGAATCTCTGCTCCGGCCCTGCTTTGTCTCCTTCTGACCTGGCCTGGGTGCTTCTCCATGTTGGCCTTTTAGCTCACATCCTCCTCCTCCCTGGCTGCAATTTTTAGCTGCACCACCAGAATTGTTTTGAATTCCTTCTTAAATCTGTTATCACAGAGGTGTTACCACTTCTAATTGGCCTGTGGCATGTCCATCTTTGCAGCCAGCCAGACACTGGCCCTGCAGGACATGATGGTGGGGCTTCTAGCAGCTTCTCACAGAAGCCACCCCTGCAAAACCACAGTCTAGCAAAACCGGGTCTAGCAAAACCACGACCATCTCTTGTTGGCCAGCAGGATGGCAATTATTTGCTTAGTGACAAAAGCCAAAAAATATTTTACATTTTTTAATACATATACTGTCTGCATTACATACAGAATTTTCAGAGTTACGTGGCATTTCAGCAGAAGTAGTTAAAGGAGGGTGCATTCAAGAAGATTAAATGACAGAGCAAAAATAAAATTCCTTACAGCAAGATGCAGCTGAACTTTGCCCTCCAAGGCTTATAGATTCTGTCTGTATGATTCATGCCTGGCCGTAAGATTTGAATCTCTTAAGAGAAGAATGTCCTTTTACAATATGAAAATTTATTTCAAATTTCAAGGGGTCTCTTAGCTATAGACTAAAGCCACCTCACACCTCTTATTGTTCCTTTTGTGTTCTATTAATATTCTGTACATTCAGTTTTCCTAACTATTCCTATTCTGGTGTCCCAAGATCTCCTGTCTGCTTGGTTGCAAGTTCTAGCACTTTGGCCATACTGGATCAGTCTCCTCCATACGTAAGGATTCTACATCACTGTCTCAGGAAACAGCCCATCTGGGGCCTGTTTGTGATGCCAGATGTTGTGAGGTTGTGGAATCTGTCAAACTGTAGCATCCAGGAGACTTTTCCCTTCCTGGTCTTTCAGACATGAGACCACCAGGCTTCCCAGGTGTACAGAGAAGTGAACCTGGGCCTGAACTGCAGAAATGTGCCTGTGCCCATATAGACACTACAGACATCTATGGCTGTATGGCAAGATAGTGCTTTTACTGGCACCCTCAAACACAAGTGGCATTCACATGAAAAAGAAGGGTCACAAATGGCCTAATCCTGTCCCTACTTACCAGGTAACCAGGCTTGAAATTTGCTAGTGTATCACACACATGTCTGCACTTGGTTGACATGCATGCTCGTGGTCATGTATCTGTCCAGTCTTTGCCAAACCTTGAGTCCTTCTAGTATCCATCTCCAGGCCTTGGGCTTTTAAATTCAGCATCTGACTAGGATCTTGGGTTTCCAGACTGTGGTTTCCTCTATTCATAGGCTAGTCCAAAGTGAATTTAACCAAATGAATGTACTCAGAAACTATTTAGGAGCAAAATGCATTAGAGAAGATGGGATAGACCCCACTGGTGAAGCAGAGCAGCAACCTGCAGCCTGCTAATGTGGTCAACCCGTATTATCCTCAATCCCCTTCCTGTTGCCAGTGGTTGTTTCTCTCCTCTCTACATTGATCCCTCCCTTTCCATGCTTTTGTTCATTCCCCTAAAAATCCATAAATTTTTCCCAAAGTCTCCACACAAGATATCTTAATATTTTTTTCCTGGTCCCAGAATGTCCCCTGTATCCCATAAGAAGTTTGCTCTTGCCTATATGTTCTGGTAACTCATGATAACATTGTTCTATGATAACGTTTGTATTTCTGACAAAATTTCTGGTTGAATTTTTTCAAGGTCACACTCAAGTTGTTCCTGTAATGGGTCATCCATCAGTGTCCCAGAAGTTCTGGTTTTTGTTACTCTCTCTTATCTGCATTTGCTAGAGTTTGTTAGCATTTGTGTGTCTGTGCATTTAATGTATCACCTCTCCTGTTCCTAGATTTCTACGTTGAATAGCCAATTACCACATACCCTTATAATTTCCTGTTTACTTTCAGCTGCAAAACCATATTAAGAGAAACTTAGGAAAACATGACACAATGTTTGTAATGAGTTCTTTCCCATATTCCAGTTGCTGTAGTTGTCCACAAAGGTATTCAATGATTTTGAGCAGGAGGATTTATGAAAAATCTGTCAAGATAAAATTAGCATGAAAACTTTTATTTTCTCTGAATTATTTGACATAGAGTTGATGATTGGTTTGCTTTAGTTTATGTGAAGGGTTGGGGTTTTTTATTCCAGGTTTTAATTATGAGCATGATTCATTCATGTTTCCTTCTGCTATTTTTGCCCTCTTATAATTCTCTGTACTAGCTTGTTATTACTTCACAAAGCAAACTAAAAGGATCTCATTTCTTCTGAGCATCTGTTCATGGTTGCTGCATTTTGCTTTTCCGTAGTGGCTTATTGTTGCTGTGTTGAAGTGGAAGGTTTAAAGCAAAGCTTTCTTCTTGTAGGAGGCAGGTTTCATTTAGGTCTTTTTGTATAAAAATAGGAGTCCATAAAACAAGTGTTTTGTGGTGGAGTAAGGAGCAGTATGGCTCATCAACATGAAAGGCAATCCAGTACTTTAGAACTATCTTGGTGCTCATGGTTTTTAGCCCCTACTTCTTTCTTCTGGTTGCCTTGCTTATTATTTCTAATATTCTTTTTACTTCTCTTTCTCCTATTTTTTTAATCCTAAATTAGAATGCATGGCCCTGCAGGAGGGACTGTCTCTTATTGCCTGTGTATTTTTTTTGACAACATAAAAATGGTTCCATCTTCTTACAGGATCATCTGGATAATCTTATATCTAAGATGAAACAATTCTAACCTTTCAAACTGCTGTCTGGCTTGTGGCCTAGTTCAAATGGCATATTGCCATCTGAATGACTTCAGGATTTAATTTGTAGCATTGTAATTGTCTGTGATAACAGGGTGCTCCTCAGGGAGGGTAAGCAGGGAGTCAAGGGTGATCCCAGCCCAGGCAGTGCCCTCACTGACCAGGGCACTATACTGCAGCACCTGAGCATGGCAGGCAGAGACAGGTGCTGGAATCCACAACCCTGGATGAGGCAAAGTGGTGAACTAGGTCCAGGGTCTATCCAGAGTCCAGGTAGGAGCAGCAGGAGATGGGGCTGGAGACACAGATGCAGTAAAAAACTGAGGTTCATCCAGGAGACAGGGCTTGAGACAGGTAAAACCTGTGGCACAGCTCAGGAAGGGAATGAGTGGCACAGGTTGAGCTTAAAAGGAGCCTCTAGGGACAGAGTGTGGGTGGGGGTCCCAGATGAGACCAATGAGGGCTGTTAAGGCTTCAGGGTTCCTACAGCTGCAATTCTTTGAGGCAAAACTGTTTGAGAAAGCATCAGTATTTCGAGGTTTTTTTATGACAGGAAGTAAGCATAGAGAAATCAGAGCACAAACTAGTAAGTTTTCTGTACAGTTTCTTTGATTTAACACTTTGTCTTGATGTAGGAGAGGCTCAAAAGGTTGGTATCTGCCACAGGAATAATTTGGAATTAGTTGTCAGTAGTTCTGAAAGTTAAGAACTTAGACAGTCCCAACATACAAAATAAGAAATTGTTTGTGACTGTTGAGTTTTAATCACAAATATACAATGGGCACATCATGATTTTTTAGTCTCTTTCTTTTGACACTGATGAAGTGTCTCACTGCACAGACAATTCCATCTGCGCCCTGTGTGAATGCATGCTAAAATGTGTCACAATGAGGGTAGTAGTTTTTGAAAAACTATCTTGTACATCTTCTTTCTAAATGCCAAAGACAAAGGAATTTTGCTACATACAGTTGCTTCCTAGACAGCAGCAGAATCAGCAGAATGCAGAATCTTTGTCAAGGAGTCTCCTAGAGATAAGGAACTTCAGGGTTAAAGTTTTGGTGTATTATTTTCCATATTCCTTCATTCTGTGTTTAAAAAAAAAAAAGAATGTGAGTATAGGAGTTAATTCGATTGACAGAACTTCTAGGCAAATAAATGCATCCTACATGTGGCTTTTGAGCAGTGTTTTCTCTGAAATGTGGATTATGTGTCTGGGTGCGTTACAACTGGCTACTTTCAGGCTTTCTGGTCTCCAGAAGTTTAAATCCATCCAGGGGAGTAATTTGAGACTGTGTTTGAAAAAGCTTATGCAGTTCACAGAGTTTGTTCAGTCCATTGCAAAAGTTGGACTGGGTTATCTTGTAACTCCCAGCAGCACTTCTTTGTTAAATCAGAATATTTTAATATGGAGTGCTGTGGCACTGGTAACAGAAAAAAGAGTCTCATTTCTGTGTCCGAGCCTTGGAGGTAAAGAGGAGTCCAACATTATATTTGGTACTCTGACAAAAACTTGAGATGTTGTAAAAGGAACAGAATGTGTAAACAAGGCATATGCTTTACTGCTCTGAACTAGGCTAAAATTATGGGAAGACTTTCAGGGGTGAAAAAAGGCATTTCTCTGACTTCCTGTTCCTTTTCAAATGTCAGGTTCCTTTTTTATAACTCAAGATTTTTAAGAGCTAGCTGAAAGTAATTTTTGCAGAGCTGACTGATGTTAAGGATGGCTACATCTGCTGGACTGAATGACCTCTCACTTCCTGGGCCCATCAAGAAATATAAGAACAGCTCTTTAATTCTGATCTTAGATCCAGCCACTAGTGAGGTTTAGTACTTACTTGAAAATATGTGTGCATACGCACACAGTGTAGAGATGTGACTGGCACCAAACAGATGAACGCAGGCTGAGTGCTTGTAGCTTTGTCCTGATAAACATGGGCAGCACAAAGTGACTGATTCTGTGTTCAAGGGTTGCTACCTAGGGAAAACCTTCCTTTCTTTGGAATATATCCCCACACTTCTCATTCTGCTTGCCAACTAGTTTGGCTTGGAGTTCATTAGCATATGACACACACTAGAAACTAGTGTGTGTCCCTAGAGACCCACTCAAGAGTGGGATCACACAGGAAGTTGTTAGGAATGGAGTTTAATAAGAAGATAGGATGGAGTGTGATAGGCTGTGCTAGACAACTGAATTGATCAACTTCCTGCTTATATGCAATGGGCCTCTTTTATCCTCCTCTCTCCATTTTCCTGTGTTTGTTCTGCTCTGATCTATCTTCATCCCTTCCTTTTTTTGCCTTTGGCCTTTCCCTTAAACAACATGTACATTCTCCTGTACAATCCCCCAAATCTTTTGTCCAGTCCCAAATTCCTCCGCAGGGACTGCATTTCAGTTTAAGTCTTATACCTCTTTATGGAACAGCCCCCCTTGTTTTGTGTAGTATTCTGGGGAGGGTTTTTTCTGTTAATCCCCTTGGTGGATGGGTTCGTTGTCAATCTTTAATGGTTTTAGGAGTAGGTGATGTGGATGGGTAAGTCTGTCTGTGTTCTCCCCCTTGTCATCCCAACCTTGTTTCTCTGATCATTTTCTGCTTATTTTGAATAACCATATGATAGACATATTTGTAACTAGTCTTCGATTGCTTTTTTTGATTTAGAAAAAGCCAACTTTTAGTTAAGTATTTAAAGACAATGATTTAAAAAATACCTCTACCAAAGGCTGAGCATGGATAGCATTTACTTGAAAGGTTAGACCATAGTAAAGTATCAAGTGGTAAAATATTAATTAAAAATAAGTATAGCCTAAGTAGCCTTCAGGGTAGTCTGCAATGATCCAGAGCTTTTTATTGTATGTTAAAGAAATGAGAATTTTATAGGTATTTTAGAAATTACAAATACAAACAATTCCTTTTTTGTCAATTAATGTAAATTGCAAAGCTTTCATTTACCTCTACATGTATTCATGGGATTGTATTCAGTGTTTCTTACAAGACAGTAGGGGCTACTGGACTGACTGGATTTAGTACATTTTTAAATTATTTGTGCTGCTCTTGACCTAATCTTCAGTATCTTTTTACAGCTGCTGGTTCAGTTTGTTCAAAATACTTCTATTCCACTGGGACAAGGACTGGTGGAATCAGAACCAAAAGACATCACCTGTCTCTCTCTCCTTCCTGTTACTGAGACCTCAGAATGCAACAGACTCATGTTGCCAGGTAAAATCTATGTGGCAGATCTTTGTGACCCTGCCCTTCATACAGCTGTCTTTATTTCACTGCTCTGGCCCCACTGTCTCTTGCTGATAAGACATTCCGGGGATGGAGGAGCAAGTTCAGCAGAGTGACTGAATCTTTTCATTTAATAGTGAAGTCTGACTAGTTAGAAACTTCCTCTTCCCTTCTCTCTCAAGTTCTGAGTTTTTTTTCTAGAAAAATAACTTCATGAGCTTTTAGTCATAGTGTATTTATACTTTTATTTGTTCTGGTTACTCTTTCCTCACTAGATGATGAAAGAGATATCACATCTCCAAGTCATACTAATTCTTCCAAAGATGTTTCTTCATCTGCTGTCTTGAGAAGTCTCCAGGTAAATATAGGCCCTGATGGGGAGGAAACAAGGGCACAGAATGTACAGAAACCATCTGAACTTCTGTCAACTCCAGAGACTTCTAGTTTATTACAAGACCTCCAGCCCAGCGACAGCACTTCATTCATTCTTCTCAACCTAACAAGAGCAGGTAATTGTCCTTCTGTTTGTCATCTGGCTGGATATGTCTCAGCAGAATGCAGGAGATACAAGTACTGCTGCTTATGAAGAGGAAAGATCATGAAATTTGCTGGGCATTATTGGATATTTTAGGAGCATTTAGTCATCAACAGCTTTCTACAACGTAGAGGTCAGTGGAGACTTTTTCAGTGCAGCTATTTCATCTATGCTATGTACACTGGTCTCTGAGAAGCAAAAGAAATTTCCTTCTGTTAACATTATTCTGTTTCACAAAGTTGTCTTCTTTTCTAGGGTTGGGGTCTCCCGCAGAGCACTTGGTGTTTGTTCAAGATGAAGCAGAAGATTCTGGCAATGACTTTCTCTCTCATGATAGCACAGACAGCAGTACCCCATGGTTCCTACGAGTGCAAGAATTGGCCCATGACAGTTTAATTGCTGCCACTCGGGCACAGCTCGCAAAGAATGCCAAAGCAAGCAATAATGGTAGGAAATCCCCAGATTGTGTCTCAAAAGTTGAATGTTCCATACAAGGCCCCTAGTTTAAGGTTATTTCTTCCTCTCTTTAATTCTCTCATGCTTTGAATCAGTTCTGACATCTTCAAATCATCAGTGACAGAATGATACAGGACAATTGCTTTTTTCCCGCAATATAAATAGGCTGCTCGGTTTTTTCTCAGGAAACAAACTCTAGTGGAAACAGCTGTTCATTGTAGTCTACTAGTTCTCTGGTACATGTAAAGAATATCTTCTTTCCGACTGCAGCTGCTTGGTTTTCAACTTTCATTTTCACTTTTAAGAGCCTGTTTTTAATACATAATGTAAATGATACTTTTCTTTTTAGATCCACTGACTTTGGAGATCAGTTTTCTGGAGAGTACATAATTGAATTTAGTCACATGCTTTGCAACTTAATTATTTTAATAAGTAATTGCAAACAAATGCAATATCTCTTATCTAAGGTGTTTTTAAAAAGAATTATCCTGGCTGATAGTTAAAATTGGTTGGTTGATGTTGATATAGAGACCATTTTCACAAGTTCTGGTGCATTGGCTTTCTCTTCTTTTTGTGATAAGCCTTATCTGGGGTCAGCATATCTGATCCAGATGGCTTGTTAGGAATAGTTTATGGGCCTGGAAAGGTTTGCAAGTCTATGTCTGATCCCTGTTACAGGCTAGGCAATAGCATGTAGGACATGCTAAACAGTCAGTAGCCAGACACATACCTGCTGTATCATACAATCCTATATCATATATGATGCTGCTTTTTATAGTAAATTTGATACATTTTAGTGATCTGTATCTTTTTTAGATTTTGGTGGGCTTTTTTTCCCAGGTGAAAATGTTCATCTTTGCTCAGGAGATGGGCAGCCAAAAGACTCAAGCCCCATTCCTCATTTATCTCGTGTGGAA
This sequence comes from Atrichornis clamosus, assembly GCA_013400975.1. Lineage (NCBI taxonomy): Eukaryota > Metazoa > Chordata > Aves > Passeriformes > Menuridae > Atrichornis > Atrichornis clamosus. The sequence goes on along the minus strand of WBMZ01003362.1, from coordinate 50,526 downwards.
AGGAAGCTGAAGTGCACAGTTGAGGGCTGTGATCGGACATTTGTGTGGCCAGCTCACTTCAAGTATCATCTGAAAACACACCGGTGAGCAGAATAAAGCTACGTGTTGTTATGACTTTGAAAAACTTCTCTGTGTTTGAGATAACGTTAGGTTTTGACATTGACAAGCTGTGAAGACCTGATATTATTATAAATACTAGGCCTGATGATTGCTTTAAGTCATTTCTGCTGAAATACATTGATCAGATTTAGATTATTTCTAGAGGTCCTTGTTAGTGTTTGGTTTTGAATTTTTGTATTTTAACAGGTGCTCATATTTAATAAAACAAGTCAAGGGTTCATGAAAAAGTGCATTGCAGTAGCTGGTAATGAAACAGCTTTTCGTTGCTTTCCAGGAATGACCGCTCCTTCACCTGCCCGGCAGAAGGCTGTGGAAAGAGTTTCTACGTCTTGCAGAGGCTGAAGGTGCACATGAGAACTCACAATGGTGAAAAACCCTTTGTGTGCACAGAACTGGGCTGTGGCAAACAGTTCACAACAGCTGGAAATCTGAAGAACCACCTACGAATTCACACTGGTGTGTTTTAGACCTCACCTATTTGTGGTCTGCTGAGGTGGGGTCTTTCCTGAGGAATAAACCACTTCCTCCGCTGTCCTCAGACTACTGAGAGTACTATATTGTTTACCTCTGCCCTCCATTAATGTCCCTTTTCTGTCAATTCACATTGATCTATAGGTCAGATAAATCAGCTGCTAATCTCTTTTACTATCCTATATAATTCCACACAGGCTTTACCCTTTAAACACCATGTGGTGATGCTGTACTCTGCTCAGACACATACTCTGAAGATTCCCTTCCACCTTCCCGTTGTGTGATGGAGGGAGGGGTGTGTGAAACTAGACTGTTACCAAGGGAATAGTTAGTGAACACGACTTCTGTAATTGTGTTTTATAAGGAGGTTATTTGAAATTCCTGAAAGGCTCAATAGCTTAGATATTTCTCCAGTATGGAGTCCTGGTGGACATAGTAGGAGCTGTACTGACATCTGCCTGACTGACTAGCTTGTGTTACCTATGCTGCTTGTAGAATGATTACTTCTGGGATGTGTAAGGAAATGAGGAATACAGTGGGATGAGAAGCAAAAATATAGTAGCAAAGAAAAGTAGAAAAAGGCATTAATTAGAAGACAGCATTTTGGCATGCAAACTGCTTTATTTCAGCTAATGCTGATTTGGGATCTTACCATATGCTGGAGCCTGTGTGCTCTCAACTCATGCTCAGCTTTTTATAGTAAATAAAACGAGAACCTTAATTTCATAGTGCTGTATTTTATACATGGCTTGTTTATGATGTGTCCTCTGGAGAATTTGATCCTGCCTTGTCAGTATTTTTGGAAGTTGGTACAGCAGCCAAAGTGCTTTATGTGTTTTTGTACTAGAAAGTTGTTTGAGAGAGGCACACAAGTTACTGCTGAAATGAGCAGCAATTTAATAGCTAGCAAAGTTCATAGTGAGTATTCTTTTGGTTTTGTTTAGTTTTTTTTAAGCCTCAGAGTTATCACAACACTCAAACAAATGGCCCAGTTCAAGCTTGTCGGAATATTGTTAGAGATTCCCTGATGGCCTTGGAAGTTAGCATTGGATTACGGTTGGTTAACTTTTCAAAATAACCTTGATAAGTGTGAGAGCATAAGGGCTCTCTAGTAAAGTGAAATTACAGATTATGTGAGTTGCCAGCAGCTGTTTGTGCCTTCTGCCTTACTTAAACACGACCGTATGGTATGTGGTTTGTAGATGCTCATGGAAGAAGGCTGCTATTTTAAAGTATGTGCAGTCTAGCTAGAACACATGGTTTGGGGGCAGATGTTGGGATGTAGTTAAAAATTGTATATGCCAATAATAAAATTTTGAATGTGTAGTAACAGCAGCCATATTTTTTGCAGTTTTCTTTTGCACTTAAATCTCCCAGCTAAGGTGCAGATAAAGTTAATAGGCCCAGCTGATACATGCACAATCCTCCCTGATAGAGTGAACGTTCTGCAACCAACAGAATAGTAGCTTCTGGAGGAGTAAATAATAACTGTCTAAACTGCAATTGGATAATGTGCAATTAAGAGTTTGATCAGACCAAAGATGTTGTGAAACTGCAGGTGTGAATAGATCTAGGGTTTCTTATAGATGGAACTGTGTGCTGTTACTTTGGTCAATGGTAGTTTTTCCAAAATTTTAAAGATTTCTAGCAAGCTGGAAAGTACAATCAGTGTTTGAGGCTCTGCTACATATTTCAGCTTTGTAACACCAATTGGAACGTGCTGTGTTGATCCTTTTTGCTCACAGCTGTCGAGTACTATTGTAGATAAGAAACTAATAAATGAGCTGTAGGGAGAGGACTTCTAAAGCCAAAATCACAGTAGAAACACCTTTAAAAACAAGTTTACTTTGAAAGAATTATGTATAAGTTGTACAATAAAATAGTTAAAATAGCTTGCTTAATCTCCTGTGGCTTTGCTTCTACTCTTATACAGGGGTCCAGTTAAAGACTTGAAATCATAGTGTTAAACATGGTATATTGAGTCCTTTAGTGGGATGTTGCAGGCAAAAATTATGTCTAGCTTTATCTAAGGCTTTATTAAGAGAGTGTTTAAAACAGATTAATTATATTGCCCTGCATTAGTGTAGTAACCTCCCAATTTATCATCATTTAGACAAATGAAAAATAGCTGTGATATAAAAGTAAATTTCAGCCTATGAGAACAAATTGTGCCTTGGATTACAGTTCCTCCACACATAAATATAAATGACTGGCACATCTCTCACAGGATTTTGGCAAGTTCAACCTGATCTGAAATAAAGCATAGAATCTGATATGAAGGGAAATACAGTTAATGGGATTTTTGGCACTGAGAGGCAGAAAGGGAGCAGGACCCTGTGAGTGTGTGGAACAGAGAGCTGGTTGTTGAGAACTGCATATATAGAAGATACATCATAGATCAAGCAGTTCTCTCTTACTCTATTGGTATTTATATATTTGGGAATTTCTCTAGAAACAATTGTCCCTTGCTTCGCTTTTGGTGAATGATGGTCTAAGAATATTTTAAAATAATGCCAGTGTTTCCTCTGGTAAAGAGAATGCTGTAAAAGCCTTAGGAATCCTATGTATAATTTCCATGGAACTCTGATACACATAAGGCCAAAACGGAGAATGAAGTAGAGATGTCCGAGCTGTTCTCAGGGACTTGGGCAATCAGATTAAGTTGTGATTCCAAAATCTAAGAACTTACTTTTCCCTTGTAGGGGAAAAGCCCTTTCTGTGTCAGGCACAGGGATGTGGTCGCTCCTTTGCTGAATACTCCAGCCTTCGGAAACATTTGGTTGTCCACTCAGGTAAGGGTTTTTTCTGACATTCTGTGATCTGTCTGAGAAAAACTTTTATTGTAGGACTTTGATTTGATTTCCTTAAGAAAAATCCTGGTTTCTACAAAACGTCTGGTCATAGTGTTTCAGGACTTCCCCTTCGTGGTGCCTGTAGCCTGTACACTTTAATATCTTAGGTTGTTTCTGTTTCTAAATTCAAATTACATTTCTAAAATTATTTTTAAAAATTTTTCTAAGATGTCATGAAGTTGAATGTCTGTTTCATAGCTGCCATTTGCTTATTTAAAACAGAGACTCTAGCATCTCTGTATGTTAATCACAGCCATTTGAATTTGAAATCTCTTGTGAGTGGGTTTCTGCCATACGTAGGGTTTTTCTTTATTTTTTCCTACTACATGCTTGTTATTAGACAAAGGTTTAGGTGGAAATGTATTTCATAAGTGTTTCAAAGCTCCTGCCTCTGTTTTGATTGATCTATCTTAAATATCATCAGCACACAATGAATACAGTATGTTTGGGGAACTGGAGATTTTATTGGGGTAATAGCATTTGAGGTTGAGTTCTCCATGCTTTTTCCTGTCCTGTCTCCTTGGCTTCCATGCCATTGAGCCAACAAGTATGCACAGCATACTTGTATTGTGAAAGTGACGAACTGCTCTGTAAAATGGAAATTCTTTCACAGTGACAAGTCATCATCAAGTCTCCGCTCAGTAATGTAAACCAGATGCTGAATTAGTTGTGTGATGGCAGGAGACAGCATCCTTGTCTCTGGTTATTTTATTCTATGTGGGGGATATCAAGTATTTCCATATCAGAGTAAGTGATTTCAAATAACTTGTTCCTTTTCATAAATCAGACTTGAAGACTTTGTTACTCTTCAGTCTTGAGTTTTCCATCAACTCCCAATATTGATAGCTAAACCTCTTCTGTTTCAGGAGCTTATTGCTCTCCAGGAGACAGGAATATTTCTCATTTGGTTTTTACTGATAAATTAGCACCAGTGGTGCCAGCAGCCATTTCAAAACTCTATTACTAGTTTCTTGGTTAATGAGGCGTTTTCTCACGATTTGATAATTCTTGGGATATTTCTTCCACCTTTGACTCCAAGGAGTGAAGCCCCATCAGTGCCAAATTTGTGGGAAGACATTTTCCCAGAGTGGTAGCAGAAATGTGCATATGAGGAAACACCACTCCCGAATTGGAACAGCTGGCAGCAGGGAGCGAGAACAGCCAGGTAAAGAAGGGAGCACACTCACTGTGGGGGAAAAGTGTGGAAAAAAATTAGTGGATGGTCAAAGAGAAGGAAAGATGTTTGTGCTGAAAATATGAGACCACAAGCCAGTAAGAAACAAAAGTCTGCTCCTCTTGGAGATGAGGATGGATTGCTCACCCTCCCCTTTTCTAGGACAGAAGACAATGGTGTATTTTTGTACTGTGGTCAAAGGGCAGGTATGTTTATTGTTTTCAAAATTAATTTGAATCTAGTTGGGGCTTTTTACATGGATTCTTTCCCTTGGTTATATATTCTTGTTGTAAGCAGCCTGGGTCTTTACACAATGTGCATTATTTAAAGAAAAAGCCAATCCTGTATAAGATCCTGCCATAGTAAGGCTCAAAACAATAAACATAGTATTTTGCATCCACTGGAGCACTGGATGCCTGAAGAGTAGGAATGGATAAAGTAGGTGTCTAGAGAAGAAGTCAATAGGACTTGAAGGGGGGCAGTGATTGTATCTTATATTGCAGTATTATTGCATCACGAGAATTTTCTGTTTTCCTTTTTTTCCCAATAGAGTCACTAATGGGCAGCAGTTTGCTGGAAGAATCGACAGTGCATAGTAAAAATCTCATCTCCATGAACTCTCAGCCCAGCCTTGGTGTTGAGTCTCTGCACCTGCCAGACACTGAGTCTATTATTGGAGTAGAGGAGGGTGAGACCAGCTGCTCTTTTTTCCGCCCTCTTATATGTGGTGACTGAGATGGGATTGACCATTCCTCCTAGAGGCTCACCGTAATGCAGTGGGATGAATGAACGTTGCTTTAACTGTGCACAGAGGGGTGGGTAGATGGATGATGAATCCTAAAACTGGAGTTGGAGAAGATCTGCTGGACCAAGTTTCTTGCAGAGCTTAAAAAGGTGAAGTCTGCTGCTTAGGTGTCATGTAGCCCATGTTGTGGAATGCCATTTCAAAACTGCTTATGCAGTCCATCTCCTAAAGCCTAAAGTGTTTGTTTTGCTGGAGCACCTAGGAGCCCCAGTTAAGGACCAGGACCTCATTGTGCTAGGCACTGTACAAACATTCAGTATCTTGAGCAACAGGCCTTCCTTCCATCCTTTACCTTCAGAGACTATATTCTAATACATCTCACTGTCAGAAGCTGATTTACTATCTGAAATAAATGTATTACTTGATATCATTTGGTTACATTTGCTGTGTTCTGTTCCTGCTTTTCCCGGTCATTTTCCTCCAAAATTTGTTTGGTATGTCAAGGTCTTTAAATGAGTCTACCACGTGGTGTTTTGAATTTTTTGTTAACTTGAAGACTTCAGAGCTGACATTCCTGAGAATGCAGTTTTGCTAAGGTACTGTATGTCTATAATAGCTTCTATGAAGAGAGAAAGCCTGGAGTTTGTATTGGTCCCCAGCTGAATGGAAAGGTAGTGCTGCTGCTAGTACAGGTACTGTAACCTGGAGGGTCCTGCAGAAGCTCCACGAGATATCTGGGAACCAAGGTCTGATGCAGTTTGGCTGCCAACTCACCCCTGGATGGGAGATACTCCACTGAGATGTCTTCTTTTCTACAGTATTTTTTATCAGTTAGCTGAACAGGCTGTTAATCTTCTAACTAAATTTAACAAAATATTTTCATAAAATGCAAAAATCCGGAGCCATAGTTGAAACTCTTTATTTCCATACCATTTTTTAGACATTAAGAGATTTAAAATCTCTTTTAGAACAAAACTTTGTTTAGCAAGAGAGATGTGAGTTTCAGTTACTTAGTTTGATGTTAGTTCAGTTACTTACTTTCATCACCATTTCAGCAATTTCTTTTTAGGGACCAATATTAATACTTGAATTTATTTGTTATTATATTCATGCATGTCATCTTAACATTTGTTAAAATGATATGGCATAATATATTAATTTAAAGTCAAACTTTTGTTCTTCCTTTCTTAGGGTTTCCCTTTACACTTTACATACTTGGAAATTTCTTTTTCTAGCACCATTAACTATTATTATGGAAATTAGCAACTAATTTTAATAAATACCCCTTAAAATGTATGTATTAAAATTTCAGTCTCACTGCTCCAAATATATCCATACAAAGAGGCTTTAAACCACAGACTTAGAGCATAGAAGTAATCTTCTTTCCTTGCTCTTTCAGTGTGGCAAGGCATGGTGACAATGTGGTTACATCACTGCTCTTTTCCAGGGGGTACCCAAAGAAAGAACAGCCTCTGTATGTCCTACACAATTAAACCCATGTAGAAACTGGCACAGTGGTTACAGCCCTCCTGGAACCCTCCGAGGTGCTTAAGCCTGTTCTCAGTGTGGAGACTGAGTCAGGAAGGACTGCTGCAGTCCAGTGCATTTAGCCAGATATTGATCTTTGTAACGTAGCAGCGTGAAACCCCTGGACCACAAATTCTTGGATTTAGTACTTTGTTATGATTTAAAAATGTCATTATCTCGGTTTTATATCTTTGTCTAATGTGGTAGCTCTTACAAGTAGTGTATTTCAGCTTTGATTATAAGGTTATGTTGTTACAGTGTAAGGGAAAAAGGATTGAGGTTATAAAAAGAGACACAGCTTTTATTTAAGTAAGTGAGGCAAAGATGATTGATAAGGAAAATGAGCAATGCAGAAACATGGTAGCCATTTAAAAATATTTTAATCTCAAAGTGCAAAATTCTCAGAAAACATTCCAGGTGGTAAATTTTTTTTTTTAATGGTTATTAGTGTCAGGTAAAGGAAGATCACTAAAGTGTGAAATACACCATTCAAGATGCACCAGGCATTTGAGTGCAACATGCTGGCAGGTAATACCTAATCTTCCTTCCTTCAAAATCCATCTTCAGTATCACAGTAAGAACAGAATTAGGACAACAGCAATTCAAAGTGATGCACGGTTTAATTACAACCTTCTTCATAACTTTGGTTGTTTTTCGGGCCAAATTAATGACCTAAATTGGTAAGATATTGAAACACTTTCAAATAATGAAACTGAGATTTTTTTAATATAGGAAGACTATTGCTTCTTACTAATAGGAGGAAGAAGCAGAGCTGGTAGTGAGTGAATGAAGAGTTAACATCAGAGAAAGACTTCTCCCAAGGTAGGTCAAATCCTGGTATTTGCTTTTGTAGAAATACCTTGTTTGAAAGCATTCTACCATGTGTGTCTACAACAAGGTTTAGCACACTGAGAGGCATTCTCCCCTTCCTGTGTGCTTTTGTGGCATGAATGCAAGGAGCTGACACTAGAGGATGCACCTCCACAATCTTTCATATCTACTTTGATTCAAAGATAGTGCTTCAACCTCTTTGTTTTGTTGCCCATTAAAGGAAGGGAAACAGCTCACACAAGGAACACTTGTGAAGACTAAGGAAGGCTGCAGGGTTGGCTGGGCTGAATAAGACATGCTCTAAGCAACAGCTGGGTTTTTTCCTCTACTAAATTCTCCTGTCTCACCCCACAGCAATTCTTTGGGGTCAGCTTAAACTATTAAGTTCCTGAGGATTAACCGGGAGAATCATGAACTAAAAAAATCAAGAGATGATCGATGGATTCTTCTGCTACCTTTTATGTTGCCACTTGTTTTCCACTCTGTTCCTCCTGAAGTTCTCCTTCCTGTTCTGTACAATCATCCTTTTCACCTCGAGGCTTGGGCAGTCTGCAGAAAGAGTGATTGTCTAATCCCAGAAATGGTTTGCCCCGCGCATATGAAAGAGGGTGCAGTGATAGGAATTCAGATAGAGAAACCACAACACTTAATACGAGCGGTGAAGTTGATTTAATTTTTCCTACACTAGATGATAGAAACTGGAACGCTTTCATGAAAAAGGAAATGTTTTTAGTCAAAGACAAATGAGCTGTACTGCATTGTTTTTTTACCTGTGAACATCAGATTCTTCTTCCACCAAGTCAGTGGCCTCTTTCCCTTTTTTCCTTACATATTCTTCACTTAGGCCAACCTGCTGGAGAGTGTGTCTGTAGCGACGCTCTGCTCCTTGACGAGCATCATGCTGTGAAATCGAAACTGAAACAGTAAGCATGTAGATCTGGAGGCTTCCCCAGAACAGTCAACTTGTTTTAAAGTGCGCATCTGACACTCCTAATTGGGGGCAAGAGGACAGCAAAAGCTCCAAAATTTTTGTAATCCGTACAGTACATTACCAAAACTGAAAACTAGGACAATGTCTAATGTCCCTCAAAGCCAGAGCTCACCTTTTCCTGCTTCAGTTCTTTTTTAATTCCTTCTATTCTCTTCCTTCTACCACATTCCAGTCTTACCAGACTAGTATGCTTGTGTCTGAGTCCTAACTCTGATAGTCAAATCAAAAATACGTGCAAAAAAGAGTTGTGGGAAATCCTAGAAGCGTGTTTGCCTGTATGTGGTAAGAATTAACAGTGGAGTTAATAAATGGAGAGTGCTTGTGAAATAGCTTCATATCAGCTCAATTGAAACCCAAGCATCTTGGGTCCTCTATCCCTACTGCCTCCAAATGAACCTTGCAAATCAATGTTATCTGAGATGAGGGTTTTCCAGAGGGACTGGCCAGTTCCTAAAGATTAAGGTATTCTATATGGAAGGATAGAAATCTAGTATAAACATGAGTGAAAGCTATTGGTAACAGTGAATTCTTACCACTCTGTCACCCAGAAATGTTAGCAATGTTTATCACACGTGTATTCTCTGCCTCCATTATCAGAACAGAAAGCCTGACCCAGCACTTTCTGCTGAGAAATTTTAAATCAACATATTGTCACTATGTGTCTAACGAGCTGTAATTCCTACAAGGACATGGAACTGAAAGAGAAAATCCATGGAAAAAGATACATTTTTGAGAGCACAGATTTTATCTACAACTCGGGTGCAATACACATTTGCAGCTGGTACTGTGTGACGTTCTTCCATAGCAGTAGAGGTACAAAGAAAAAGTGCTTAACTGGAGAGGGTTTTAAGAAAAAAGTGTAACATCTCTAGACTGTAGTCTATGGTATTCAGGTGCAGAAGAGGTATTCATATAATTTCTTGTGTGATAACGCCTTGATTTTGATCAGGCCATGTATTGTGATTGCAATACATACTAGGAACTGTCAAGCTCCTAGAAATAAGTCTGAATGTCCTTTCAAGTGGTGGGAAGGAATTACAATTATACTTGGGTGGCTATTCCATGTGTTATTTTGAATGCAGTCCAGAGACTATGCAACCATTTGCACCTTTTTATCCATGAATTAACTTGAGACTACATTGCTTAATGCCTGTCTTAAATGAAAGACAATGTATCCTATTGCCCAGAAACATTCTGGGACTTTGATCAGTTACCTTGGTGACCTGTTCGAAGAGGTATGGTCTGTTCTTCACTCGCAGCTGCATTTCTTCCAGCTCCTTTCTGTATTCTTTCATTCTCTCTAGCATATTTTGCCTGAAATGGAAAAATTGCCTGTCTACTATAGGTTCCCTCTGACTGTAGCTAATCAGGAATGAGAAATTCTCATTTACTGTTTCATTCTTTAAATCACTTTGGTAATTCTCTTGTTTCTGAATGCTGAGGAAAAAAAACCCCATTGCTGGTAAGTTATGGACCTATTAGCAAAGCTCTTCTACTAGAAAGCAAGGAACCAGTGTTCACATTTTTAGAAAACCTTGTCTTATGTGTTCTTTGCAAAGTTACACATTACAGTTGATTGGTTTGTACAAATTAGTTTCTACAAATGTTAATTTAAAGGAAACTCTTCTGTATGGAAGGAGTAGTATGGAATTGTCAAGAAATCCAAATGAATGTGCAATGGGTACAAGAACCAAAAAACGTTAGGCTAGGAATGTTCTTAGACCCAATTGCTCCTAAATAATTATCTGATGATCCCTAGTTAATGAAGCAAACAGTTACTTCTGTGCAGAATAGGATACTGACCGGTTCTGCTTCAACTTCTCCTTCTGTGTTTCCTCTAGACTTTTATGAGGATCCAGTGCTTTTGCTCGGGTGTTCACTGACTTTTGCATAGCCTGACATTTCATTTTCTGTTTCTCCAGCCAATAAATTCCTTCTTTGTCTCCCTCCTTTTTGTTATCTTGGGCATATCTGTGTAGAAAAAAAAGTCACTGATGAGCTCACTGTGGACTGCCAGATCACATTCTAGCTGGGAATTTCATTTTTGTAGTACTCTAAGGAGAAAAAGCAAAATTTCAGCCATATAAGCGTGCAGCTCCCAAATCAACTGGGAGACAGTGCAAGACTTAGCAAAGAAAGAAGACAGAGAAACATTTAGGAAATGTATTGTCAATGCAGTTGGTGTGATGAGGGAAAGCACCAATGTTTTTTCCTCCATTTTTGGTCATTAGTAGTTGTACAATCTTGTAGAAAAACTTTTCTACTTACTTAATAGCAGATTCCCTTTCTCTAGTTGCATCTGTAATATGCACTGGAAGGGTGTTGGAAGAGAGGGAGGAAAGTCCAGGCAGAGAGTGACTTTTTTGCACTGCAACCTTGGAAAACTTCTGAGAGTCCTGAAAAAAAATGAAACTTCATTCAGTGTATTTGTTCACAGACAGTTGCTAGTACAGAATCTCCTCTGTTCTTTGCCTACCAAAGAGAACAGCTGGGGTATGAGAATGCACTCATTCTTCTCTCTTCCATCAGCAGAGATTTATATGTGGACAGGCTGAGGGACGAGGGGAAAGAGACATGATTAGAGCTATGAAAGGGTGACTGAGCCTTAGCTGTCAGAGCTCATCTCTTTGTGTAGAATTTTGTTCTCTGGTTTGTCCTAGAATTCTGCAGTACTCTCAATACAACGGCAGAGGTCACAGGATGTTAACCATCCATCATTCAATGCTATAAATTTAAGAAGTTGGTATCTTGAAAAGAGAAAGCAGTACCACAGAAATATCCAGGTATCTCACCTTTATCTTTTCACTAGCCTGCCTCTGCCTGGCACGGAGACTGGAGGTTCTTAACTTGAATGGCTTATTACGGGTTGGCTCTTTGATTTCTTGTCTCCTTACTGCTTTCCTCTGAAATGCCCAGTAAAGTTCTTCAAAATCTGGTATTGTTGGATTAATCCTTGGCTTGAAGCTGAAACTTTTGTCCTGTAAGAAGCCAAGTCTTTCCTGCTTAGTTCTGGTGGCAGTTCGGGACTGAGGCTCCCTCCGAGAGTTGCTAATATCTATTGGAGCTATGGAGCTCTTGAGCAAATCCTTTGCTCTCATTTGAATGCAGATTTCCCTGTAGAGTTCAGCTTCTAATGAATCAAAAGGAAAGCAATGAGAAGAGTATGAGTGACATAAAAAGCTGTGAAATTGCCACTGCACACATCTAAACTTCCTATTATGATGGCAACAACACACACGGGAGAGACCAGACATCCTGTGCCCTCCTTGACCACGTTTCAGCCCCTCTCTCCTCTGCCTCCCAGGGAAAAATAATTGAAAGATACCAGTAAAAACATGGTAGGGTCTCTTTCTTAGGCATTAATTTCTAGATATCTCTTTTACTTATTGGAGCAATAACCGAACAGGTCTTCACCTATTCTTAGGGGTACCAGGTAACTTGTGCCCTTTGTCTTGCAGAAATGTTAATCAAGGTTCTACTTTACATATGGGACTTAATGTAATTATCTTGACTGTGTGATCCACATGGGTTAAGTATACTTGTAACAGATGATGGCTTTTCTATGTAATATCCAATAGTTATTGTCTGTGTTGAAAAAGATTTAAAGTAAGGAACATTTGATGGATAGATCACGTTTGTGACTTCTGTGACAAACTTTCCATAAAAAGAATGTGTTTCAGAGTATAGCATCAAACTGAAGTCCTTTCCTGTGCAGCACTAAATATTTGTGAAAATGCAGACAGTTGGCTGGGGGTTGGTTTTCTGCTTTTAGGGGAAAAAAATCAAGACTGCTGTTTGCAAAATAAGATGTTTTTGAGTCTATTTATAGGTTTTCATTGACTGAAGTACGAAATGTTCATTTCTCCTCCCTTCTCATATACCAGATAGAAATAGAACAATGGCTTGTCCTTTGTTGTCTTTTATCTTTCTCATCTATGTAGTTTAGTACACCCCAACAGAATGTTTTCTGATGAAAACTGAATTGGTGTATACTCAAGAAGAAATCAGTGGTAAACAGTAAAAAAAGAGAACAGGATGAGAAAAGCCATGAGAATTATTAAGGATTGGCTTAGTTCCCACACTCAAGCATGAAATCTCTATTGCTTACTTCAAACTTTCAACTGTGCCAGCTTAAGCCATCAGAAAGCAAGCAAGCATCAGTAACGTTTCCTTGGCTGTCCTGACTAGCATGGTCCTGGCACCTACTTCCCCTGTTTTAGCACTTAAGCCAGTGAAAATGGGAAGGCAACTGGAAACATCAGAGAATGGCAGGAGAGACTGGACTACTTCACTATCACTTAGAGCCAAACTAATTGCTGGATTTGGGCTCAGGAAATATTTTTTTCCTCTCCTAGGGGTTTTGTGCAGCATGGATCACTTGGGTGGGAGTAAAATTGTCAGATCTAAGATACTGCATGGACCTTGGAGCCTTTGGCTGGCACTACATCTGTCTTCATGTTTGTGCCACAAATCATCTCAGTCCCAAAGGTAACCAAAGGTATGGAATCCAGTGCAGGGAAAAATTCCCAAACTGTCATGATCTGCAGTAAAACAGGTATGGAAAACTGTCTGAAGAGCTCAATGTGCCCACGTTTTCTAGGGAGTGGAACAAAACTGCTGCTGCTGACACTGATACAAGGCTACTAAACTTCGGGCACTCTACTATAAGGGTATCTTAAACAAAATGTAATGACCAGTGACACACAGGAGACTAGACAACAGCAGGGGATGTAATGACACTGGCCTTATGCTCCAAGAAATGCCCTATGGGCCATGATCTTATCTCCCAACATGGAGACAGCAAGGGACAGGCAGGGAGGTGCTTTTACAGAAAGAGCCCTGGCATGTTACCTTTGAGTTTATCTCCAAGAAGTGAGTCATAAGTAGATTTAGGAACTTTTTTACTGGCTTGCTTCTGTTTGGAGCTCTCATTTGTGGTTGCTGCTGCCAGGAATTTTTGTCTGATAGCTTCTTTCTTTTTCTCTTCCTTCTCCAGAAAACTGAAGGGCCGCTGTGTTGAAAGTAGCAGCTCCTTTCTTTTCTGTGTTGCTGCTTGCCTGCGAATCTCATTCTGCTCCATTATTTCCTGATAAAGGGGAAGAAACACATGGGCAGGTACAGGCTGTGCCCGGAATTGTTTCTGACATTCAGCTTCATCCTGGCTTTGCCTTTTGTCTCTCTGTTTGTCTAGTTCAAGAAACATGTATGACTTCATCAACTCGGACTTTTTACGAGCTTCCCGCAGTGTCATTTTGAAAGGCTGAGGGATGGTGATGGAAGGAATCCAGGGAGATGAAGCGCTTTTTGGCCTCAAGTGGGATTTAGGAAACAAGTGAGGCTTTTGCTGATCCCAGGTACTGTCCGAGGTGAGGTCGGTCAAAGAACTGGACTGCCTTTTGTTACCAGATGTATGACTAAGACAAAGATATTATGAAGAGGAAATAACTGAAATTATTAAAAAATAGAGTTAAAAGAAGGAAGACACCATTAAGAGAAAGACACCATAAGCTGAGCTGGTTGTTAAGACAGGCCTAGGGTTTGTCATTCTTAGGCTCCATATTTTGCTTTGCTACCAAAGTTTGTGAGCAGAGCTTTGCTTGTTTTGTTTTCCATGTATAAAATGGAAGTTAGGTCTACTTAGCTTTGTCTCGCAATTTATTATGCTGCTAGCACTCTGTTGCCAGAAAGGCCACAAGTAAACCAGAAAGTTCCAACTTTAGGATTATCTCACTCAACAGAAAAGACAAACTCAGGAAAGGCAATAAGTTAGGTACACAGATGCACAAATCCTAACAAACAGTACCAAACACTAGCATTCCTGGGATGCTGATGGGAATGACATTACAAGAAACTGCTTTAGTGCAATGCTTGAGAGTGGGAAACTTTGTAGCTGAAAAGATGACCATATTATTGAGAATAAGAAAAAACCAAACACCTAAGAGTATCCTGGGTCTCATTAAAATGGCAAACTTCTCACATACTGTCTGAGGGTAATTGTGAAAATGAGTGAAACTTAGGAGATTTTAGGGAAGGAATAAATGCAGGCAAAAGGAAGGTTCAAGGTGAATCAGAGTGGACCAAGACCAGGAAAAGGGGCAAAAGGGGGGGAAAACAGAAGGTGCAGATCATGTGTGAACAGACTCCTGGTCAATACACTTGCTGGCGATTGCTGCACTCTCTTCTTCTTCATAAACTTATTTTTGTAAAAGCATGTGTGTGTGACCTGCTAGTGAATGTCAAGCTAGATTAACCACAGAGAAAAACATCTGAGAGCTCGACCTTGGAAAGACCACAGCTCTGAAGACTGGATGCTGGATAGAAACGTGTGTCACCTGATGGCAGATTTTAAGCACGATTAGCTGATGAGTGGGATGGGGAGTGGTGCTGTTCATGTTTCATGTGAATGCCGATTATGTGGGCACCTACTGATCCCATCCTCCCTGCTGTGAACACACTCGTGGCCAGTGTTTTGGCGCTGTACACGTGTATTTTGGGACTTCATGCTCTGCCTCCTCACTGGCCAGAAGCAGCAGGAATCCTGCACCCCATCCTGCCATCCTTACCAGGTATCACCCTACCTGAGAGCCTCCCTCAGCTTCTCACGTAGAACTGCCGCCTCCCTCCTGAAACCCTCCAGCTCCTCATCTTCTTCGAACACCCCGAGGTCACCCCATAACTTTGCCTGGCACGGTACGCCCGGTTCTAACGGAGACCGCCGACCTCCCATTCCGAGAGGATGCTCCCAGTTCCTTGCCCGGCGGTGGAAAACGCAGGAGTCGGCGTGTTACAGTCTTAGGGCATGTCGCGTCACCTGGAAGAAATTAAATAAATGGGGACGTGATCGATTCGGGGGTGCGACCCCAACCTCCCCAGCCGGGACCACCGCGGCCGGGCCCGGGCCCGCACCTGCGCGCCGCCGCCTCAGCCGTCCCCGTCACCTCCCCCGCCTCCACCAATCAGCGCGGCCAGCAGCGCTTAGGCCCGCCTTTCTGGCCTCAAGCAGCCAATCGCACGCACGGGCGGCGGCGCACTCGGCGTTGTCATGGTTTCGCGGCGCCACTTCCGCTTGCCGTCAGTTCCGCGGCGATGGCGGCGCTGTGCGGGAGGGCGCTGGTGGCCCAGCTCGGAGCGCGGCTGCGGCCCGGGCCCCGCGCCCTGCTCTGCTCCGCCGCCTCCGCCCCGCCGCTCTACGATGTGGTGGTGTCGGGCGGAGGTATGGTCGGGAGCGCCATGGCCGCCGTGCTGGGTAAGGCTATGACCTTCTTGCCCACAGTGTGAGATAACCGTGTATAGGTCTCAGTGTCCAGGATCCTGCTGTGGGATCTCCTTGATCCTGCATCCTTGTGTGACAGCGCTGCAAAGTTAAAGCTGTTTGGTGATCTGATCTGTGATGAATCTAGCCCCATCCGTGTGTGTGCGTTTCTGTTAATGGAGCCGTTACTTGGAATTCTGTAGACTGTAGTGTTTCTGTCAAACATGGTCATCCTTAAATATCTGATGGATAATGTCAGCTATAGCTGAAAATGCTTTACTTATCGTAGAATCATAGAATGATTTGTAAATATCACCTAGTTCCAACCCCCCTGCTGGGGGCAAGAACACCTCCTACTAGACCAGGTTGCTCAGAGCTCCATCCAGCCTGGCCTTGAACACTTCCAAGGTTAGGGCATCT
Organism: Atrichornis clamosus; assembly: GCA_013400975.1. NCBI lineage: Eukaryota > Metazoa > Chordata > Aves > Passeriformes > Menuridae > Atrichornis > Atrichornis clamosus. Next base: position 34,143 of record WBMZ01003362.1, on the reverse strand, counting down.
ACAGCTTCTCTGGGCAGCCTTTCTCAGTGTCTCACTACCCTCGCAGCAAAGAACCTCCTCCTAATACCTAATCTAAACTTACTCTCTTTCACTTTGAATCCATTCCCCCTTGTCCTGTCACTACATGATCTTGTAAAAAGTCCCTTTCCATCTTTCCTGTGGGCTCCCTTCAGGTACTGGAAGGCTGCTCTTCAGTTGCCCCTAAGCATCTCTTTTCCAGGCTGTACAAAGCCAATTCTCTCAGCCTTTCCTTGTAGGAGAGATGCTCCATCCCTCTAACATTATTATCCAATTCAAAGTCTAATTCTCTAACCCTGTATTTTAAACACTGGAATACCAAGTTAAAATGGATTTCTGCTTGGTTTGTATCACTGGAGATCCTGAGAGCCCTGGCTGCTTCTTTATGTGCAACGTGGATTCAGAAGGGTGCAGTAGTGACAGAAGCCTAAAGAAAATGGTGCACAGGAGAGCCAAAGATCCTGAGCAATAAGTGTTTTGCAGGTATAAGGGCTTACCTTGCAAACTTATGTTCTGCTTGTATTGTTAAACAAGACCACAGTGGATTTTAGACAGAATAAAAATCCTCTCCAGCAGTGATATTTAAGGCTCTCAAGCAGGTTTAGGACCTCTCAGGAGTTGGGGTATTACTGTGCATATTCTAGAAAGTATGTCCAGGATACTGCTGTCTTTAGAGCTGCTTTAGTAGTAAACTCTAGATGTTTCAAGGACACCATTTCTGTCCTCAGTGCCTTCTGCATCTGCAGTGGTTGATTGCAGCAAGCATGGCCAGCTCAGCTGCAGTGTGTTTACAGTTTACATGAGTCTTCTCTTCATTTTTTTTCAGTTCTCTTTATCTGGAAGTTAAAGTCTAAACTGCCTGTGCTATTCCACTGTCAGAATATAAGGACAGAGAAAACATTAATGTGACTGCTATGTATCATAGAAGTTTTATTTTGATCTCTTGTTCTAAAAGGTGAATTTATGTTTAACCTCTGGAATATGTGTTCTGTGCATGAAGTAAACATTGCAGATTTCACTTGTGAATACTCCAGTAATGAATTTTCATTAAAAAATGGCACACGTAAAAGGAAAATATATAATCCTTGCAAAAGAGTTGTCCATCTTTGCAACAGGACTGTAGTCATGAAGCTTTAAAAACAAAAGTTTACCTGCCTAGTAAAAACCTGTATTGTAAATATAGTGTTGCATCTTCTCTGTCTTATTACAAAAACTCAGGTGAGTTTTTGTAAAAACTGAGACAGAAATAAAAAATGAGATTTTTGGCCAAAGTATTGTAACAAAGCATGTATTTGCTTATTTTAGGGCATGATATCCACTTCCATGATAAGAAGATTGCTTTGCTGGAGGCTGGTCCTAGGAAAGAATATGATCACATGCCAGACAGTTACAGTAACAGGGTCAGTTCCATCTCCCCAGGATCAGCAACCCTCCTAAGCAGTAAGTATGATTTTATTGTTTCAATTTATAACATTTATATTTCATCTGGTTTTGTTTAAACAAAACCCCCTTTGAGCCTGTGCTGCCTTCATCCTAAACTCAACAGAATTATTTGCTTTTGTCTCTTAGTATTCTACAGGCTGAGTTGTGATTATTAAATCAGACTTCTCTTGATAACAGGGAACTCTGTCCTGGTATCTTGGTCTGATTTGTTATTACATAAGTATTTGTGACATTAGGCTAGCAAAAGGTTGTAAGGTGCTGTCTACAGCACCTGGAATGTTCTACTCACAAAAGAAGCTTAGTGCTTTGCCTGGTAACTCAGTCCTCAATTAATGAGAATTAATTGTAATTTTAAAGAGATATTTGAGCCTTGATTCCTTATGAAGAAAGAAATGTTCTATATAGTGATGGCTGTGCGTTTCTGTGTCTGTTTTATTACCCAGTGATGGAGCAGTGAGAGTTGTCTGCTAGGTCCGAGGTTCATGGAAAACTCTTGTTTCTTTCCTGCTGGCTTGTGTTAACAGTGAAACAATGGGATGCTGGAGCTGTGATAGCATTGAGGCCGATCTGGCCCTGTCTAGGGTTGGTGCAAGCCAGGCCTGAGCATAGTCAGAGAAGGGTGGAGGAGAGCGTGGAGTGAGCTTCAGTTTTGTTTTGGTCTCAGAGTCACATATGAACCTGTATCTCCATGTATTTGTGTCTTCTTTCTCTTTCAGGTTTTGGTGCCTGGGATCATGTCTGCAGCCTGAGACTCAAAGCGTTCCGGCGAATGCAGGTGCCTGGCTTAGAGCTGCAACTACACCACATGTCTGTCTACTCTAAATTCTCAGAAGTACTTACATCAATGATACAGAGGTTTTTCTTTCTTTGGTAAAGTGCAGGTCATGCTTACGTTCATTCCTGCTCCTTTTTTGTGAGTAGCAGTCTGCTCAGAAATACCTGTCCTCAGGGTCTTGATGTTACAGGCTGAAAGGTGGATTCCTAATGGAAGCTGTAAATATTGAGGCATGGGTATTAGCCAGAAAATAAAGGTAAAGGTGTGTATTGGTTCTGGCTGGGATAGAGTTAGTTCTCTTTATAGTAGCTTGTATGGGGCTGTGTTTTGGATTTGTGTTGAAAACTGTTGATAACACAGAGATGTGTCAGTTATTGCGGAGCAGCACTTACACAGGGCCAGGGCTGTCTCTGTTTCTCACACTGCCCCACCAGTGAGCAGGCTGGGGTGCACAAGAAGCTGGGAGGGTACACAGCTGGACAGCTGACCCCAGATGGTATTCCATACCATATAGTGTCACGCTCAGCAATAAAAGCCGAGAAAAAGAAGAGGGAAGGAAGGGAAGTTTGGAGTGATGGCATTTGTCTTCCTAAGTAACCATTATGCTTGATGGTGCCCTGCTCTCCTGGAGATGGCTGAACACCTGCCTGCCCATGGGAAGCAGTGAATGAATTCCTTGTTTTGCTTTGCTTGCACATGTGACTTTTGCTTTTCCTATTAAACGGCATTTACCTCAACCCATGAGTTTTGCACTTTTACCCTTTCAGTTCCCTTCCCCGTCCCACTGCAGGGAAGTGGGGAAGCAGCTGCGTGGGGTTGAGCTGCCTGCTGGGGTTAACCTACAGCAAGGGTAGCTTTATATGTCAATTATGTAACAGGAAAGTAGGGATAAAAACTTGACTTGGAGTTACTTTTTGAGCTTAAGCTAAATCATTTAATGAAATTAATTCTGTGATGCACTTTACTAGCTGGGAATGGACAGTAATCCAGGATGTTTCCTCTACTTCTGTACTTCTAGATTACCATGTCTTTTTGCTGTTAAGTCCCTGAAAGGGACAGCACTCATTTAACATGTAGCTTCATGCAATGTATTTTTTCTTTGTAGGTGTGGGATGCTTGTTCAGAAGCCATGATCGTTTTTGAGAAAGATGACTTAGATGACATGGGTTACATAGTGGAGAATGATGTCATTATGTCTGCCCTCACAAAACAGTTAGATGCAGTAGCAGGTAGTGGACAACTTCTTTAATATTTTATTTCCTGCAGATGGCTTTCAGTTATTTGCCTTTTGTTGTGTGCACTAAGTCTTGAGAGGGAGAAATTAGCCCAGCAAGTAACTCTTGAGGCATGGGCAGCTTCTGGTATTGGGAAGGGAGGGAGAAATCTGTCTTCCAAAGGCTACACAGCAGGAAAGCAGTTGTATATGTAGTTCTCCAGAACACAGTCTCTCCAAAATTAGACTTAATTAAAAGATCTATAGCTTCTTATCCAGAGCAGGCCTGGCAGTGATAAGGGGTTGTCCAGATTTGTCCTTTCAGGGTGCCTTGAGAATTGTAGGGTCAGCTCCTAGGGTGCTGTTAAGACCTGCGTGGCCTTGGCTGTTGTAGCGATGTTTCCTTTTCCTGTGTCCTGCTGTGACCATGGTACTTTGTGTTCCCATCAGACCGGGTGGAGGTTTTCTACAGGAGCAGAGCAGTCGGGTACACCTGGCCCCTTCCTTCCCACAGCTGTGACACAAGCCCTTGGGTCCAAGTTGAGTTAGCTGATGGACGCAGACTTCAGACCACGCTGCTGGTAACTAAGCTCTTTATTTCTATTGATCAGGTGTCATCTCTAACCCAAGTCCTTTCCACTGGATTTGGTTCTGATTCCATGTGTGCTGCTCCACCCATGTGGAGTGCTAGAGAGAGGTGAGTGGCTAACACTGTCAGAGATGCTACGGGACACAGGGCACAGCCTTCCCGTACCTGGTGCAAGGAGACACTGCTGAATTGGAGACCAGAAGGTGCCACCTCTTCTGGTTTTGGGGGATTTTTTTTTTTTTCCTGAATGAACAGACAATGCATACATGCAGGCTGAGGTTTGTACAGTGAAATACTGGCTTTCTAGGAGCTGCTGAAGAAGTTGCTTTGTACCTCTTTGTTTTGCAGATTGGTGCAGATGGTCATAACTCTGTAGTCCGGAAGGAAGCTGAAATTAGGAACATTGAACATCAGTATGACCAGTCAGCTGTGGTGGCAACTCTCCATTTATCTGAGGTAAAATTCTGCTAAATTGACTCTTCCATAAGCAGCAGAACAGCTTAAGCAGGGTGATCTGGCTCACTGTCTACTTGCTTTTTTCCACCATAGGCCACAGACAACAACGTAGCATGGCAGAGGTTCCTTCCCACTGGGCCAATTGCACTTCTTCCGGTAAGGTGACTGTAAGTTTTTTTTATGTTTTAAAAAATTTTTGTAGCCTAGTAACATTATTTATGTCCATGCCTTTCCGTGTTGGTTCTGTCTCTTAAGAATTTGTGCATCTGCCCTTTACTCTTCATTTATGGCATTTTTCCCTCCTGCCCTCTGACTTTATCCTTGGTATTTCCCGTTTGTAACAAGTTGGGCTGGAAGCATAATTTTCAGAGGGACTGGTGTGAGGCAGGGCAGTGGGGAAATTGCACTGAATATTTATTTTTGCTTCTTTTTCTCTTGATATTTACCCATGACATTCTCTTAAACTAGCTGTCTGACACTGCCAGCTCTCTGGTCTGGTCTACATCTCATGACCATGCATCAGAACTTCTCTCTATGGATGAGGAAAGTTTTGTGGATAGCATCAACTCTGCTTTTGTGAGTATCAGCTTCAAAGCTTTAAGAAATAGAATGGAACCCTGTAGTTTAAAGGACGGTAAAGGGAGAGGTGGATTCTGAAGTTCCTTCCTCTGGTGAGAATGATATTAAAAAGGCACTTAGCAAAGAAAAGATGACCCCTCGGGACTAAATTAAGTTAGTTATGCAAGTCAGAGAAGTTGACCTAAATTTCCAAAAGGTAGGAAAAGGTAGGCTCATCCTAGTTGGAAATTTGTATGTCCTAAAATGGTGAAGGTAGTTTTTTCTGCTGTATAGTTTTGTCCAAGTAGTTAAAATCCAGTATTTGGAACCCATTCAGAATTTTTTTTCAACTTGGTTCTTTTATAGGTCTAGTTTGGGTCAACTTGTAAAGATTTGTCTTTTTTAGTGGAGCAACATAAACCACTCTGACTTCATTGACACTGCTGGGGCTATGTTCCGTTCTGCTGTTTCACTCCTGAAGCCCTCAGGGACTGCCGTCCGTCAGCTGCCCCCAAGCGTTGCTAAAGTAGATCCGGAGAGCCGAGCCATGTTCCCTCTCGGAATGGGGCACGCGACAGAGTACGTCCAGCACCGCGTGGCTCTTATCGGGTAAGGTCCTCAGTGGCAGCCCTTGGCTGAGTGGGTGGCACGTGGCTGGAAACCATGTGAGGATAGCAACTCCCAGCTGACAAATTAGATGGTTAGAAATAATACATTGTTCCAGTTTGGTTTTATCCAGGTCCAGTTTGTTCTGTGTGCCCTTGTGTCCTTTGGTATCAGTAGCTCTCTGTCCATTATGTGTACTTTCTGTGTAAACTGCAAGATAATTATTTCCCTTTTCTGGTTTGTACAGCCCAGTGAAGCAATCCAGTATCTTGTGCTGGACCTGTACTTTCCCCAAACGTTGTAAGAGCCATTCTGTGCACCAGTTTGAGTTTTAAACTCACCTTTCTTGAACACAAATGACAAATGACAAAACTTGCCAAGTATTCCATGTGCGATGTCATAGGCTTTTGTATGATGGCCTATTCAAATAGGAAAACACCTCATTTCTTCCATTCTGAGGTCACATATACTTTCTTCTCTGCCACAGCTGCAATACAGTGGTAGCTTTTAGTAATGCTTGGATGCTGTGCTACACTTCAGATACTTTTCATTTTTACAACTTGTGAGCCACTCTGTGCTTTCTAGCTTGGTGAAGTGTATGATCTTGCATTTCATACCAAAACCTCATCTACCTTTATGACTCCCAAATCAGTATGTCTGTCTTTGCCCTTTACAGGCAAGTCTCTTCATAAAAGAACCTCATTTTGTTTCTGTTCAATGATATCCCATTTCTCTTTTATACTCATGTGTGTCCACTTTGTGTTCGTGCAGTGTGCCGTTGATAGACCTCCTGTTGTGCTGAGGTCACTTACAAAAACATTAAGGGCTGTTCCACACATGATCCGAGAGGACTTTGGCTAGTCACCTCTTCATAATTTTTCCTTTCAGACCTGCTTTTTGTTATCTCCCCTTTGTCTTGCTTCTTACAATTGGAGAGGCAGTCAGGTAGTTCAGCATAGCACGCAGGGAAGTACTGGATAAAGCACATACGCTGCTCTAAGGTGGTTTCATTGCAAAGAGGTGAGGAGCGCTACACTGATCCCTTCTGGGGTTTGTCAGCCATTGTGGCCTTCTTCAGGAAGGGAAATAAATGTCTTTCTCTTGCTCTAGGGATGCAGCACACAGAGTCCACCCACTTGCAGGACAAGGTGTGAACCTGGGCTTTGGTGATATTGCATGTTTAGCTCATCACCTCAGTGCAGCAGCCTTCAATGGGAGCGATCTGGGTAAGGATCCACAACAATGGAGTGGCAGTAAGAGGATGAGTCCTACAGGCCTTTGCTGCTGACACCAGGACAAGCATTACCTCTGATTAAGCATGCTGCTGTCTCGTGTTTGAAAGGCACAAACAGTTGAAGCAAAACTGTTCTGATGTCCATTGGCTGTGGAGCAGTTTAAGATCATTGGATGCAGTTTCCATCCCACAAATGAAAAAGCTTCTTTAAAAAAAATAAAATTCTCCGGGATAGTAGTTAAAGAGGTGTTGAGATGAAGAGCACTAACTGGTGGAAGGAGGTCTTTATTGAGTTGGACCATTTCTTTATTCTTTTTCAGTTGCTAAAGGAGACTGCTGTATAGATAAGATGCACAATTGTTTGTGGCACAAGTGTAATAGAAACATTCAATTATCTTTTCCAGGGTCCTTAAAACACCTCCTCAAGTTTGAAACAGAACGTCAGAGGCACAATGTCTCCTTGATAGCTGCTACTGATGTGCTAAAGAGGCTGTACTCCATGACACTGGCTCCTCTGGTATTGCTGAGGACATGGGGATTGCAAGCAACAAATGCCCTGCCTCCTGTCAAAGTAAGGATCTCACTTCAGTGAGGGCTGTAGGAATTGTCCAAAACTGTTCATGAAATATGCACAAACTGTAAAGACTTTTGTTTCTTTTAAATGAAACATTTTTGGTTGGAAAATGCTGCTTGTTCAAACTGAGGGTTTTGTGTCCTGAACGAGCTTGAGGAGTTCCTAAATAAATGATGGCTCAATAGTGAGTTTTTTTCTGGAGCACAGGGGATCCAAGTGCCTTATGCTGTGTATCAGTAATTAGGAGTTAGAGGTCATCAGAATTCTTTGGCTTTATTTTGCTACAGAATTGAAATGTCGAACCTTGAACTGCATTCCAGCAATGCACAGATAAAACAGCCCTGTGAAGACACATCTTCATTAAGAGTAAGACATCAAGTGACTTCACAGAAGCAATGTGCAGCTCAGACTTACTTGTTCCTGTACTGTTTTGCCTTGTGAATTGTTCCCTCGTGGCAGAAGTACAAGTCTCTATAATGGAAATTACCTGAGGAAGGCAGTGGTGAAGAGCTTCTGTCTTAAACACAGACCCTGTTCGCAGCATTATCTGCCTGAACTCCTCACCCTCTTGACCAAGTTGCTGGATTTTTGTGAGGTTCCTTAAGCTGTGTGCTCTCAAAGCTCCCAAGCACCAGTACATTAGATTCCTCATTTCTGGACTTCAATTTTTATCCCACAAATCAAGTCATCTTCCCATTAAACACAGGTGCCCTGTTTCCTTGTGTTATCATCACAGGTGAGACACTTCCTGAGTTGAAAATCAGTACATTCCTGCTGCCACTGGCACAGTGTCTCCACTAAGGAAGACTATGCTGCTGCTTCAGTGCTCAGAAGTTTTCTTTCTCTTTCTCTGTTTAAAGGGAAAAAGCAAATGAAGGCCTGTTTTCTGAGCACAGAGCCTGTTGGTAACACCTGTTTTGTGCTACTTGGGAAGGAAAGGAATGCTACAATTTTCTAGCACGCAGAGATAAGTGCTCTGCACTTGGCTAGAAAGACTGGCCAAGAACTATTCATTTATATAAAAGGGAAGGTGGCTAGAGCTGCTTTCTAGAACACATGCTTAATATGTTTATGAATTACTTCTCTTTTTTTTTCTCTTTTAGGAGCAAATCATGGCTTTTGCCAGCAAGTGATCTGTTGTCAGTCTGGAACAGCAGCTTGCCTGTGAATGCATTGCCCTTAAAAGGACTGTGACGGACTTGAATCTTTGAATTGTGTTGTTTTAATTTACAATAAAACTGAGGGATTGAGCTGTTTATTACATCAGCCCCTGGTTTATGCAAAAGCTCTGTCTCATTTGCTCTCCTCAAGAGGATTTAGGGTTTCTTCCCATAGTACCATGATGTCTTCAGCCACAGAACTAAATGTACAATGTACTTTTAATTTGAGCATCTTTAATTGAAGACTGAGGTGGAAAGAGCTGTCTTTTGGCTAACACAGTGCTGAATTTTGCCAGCTACAACTTTTTCTGCTTAATTACTTTCAGTTTTCTCTGTGATTTCTAGAGCTGTAACATCACTTCTGGGTTCTTAGCACCTCAGCTCAGAAAGGAGGGGTAGTTTGCAGCAGCAGGAGACGACAACTGGTGGCAGGTGTATTTTACAGCTCTGTCTCTTGTTCTTTCACACTTTTCCCTGCCTTTTGCTTGGTACTTGATTTAATAATGGTGTTTCTTGTGGAACTGGCTAGTCTAAGGGCTCCATGGAAAAGATGCAAGACAACAATAATATCTAGGAAAGAAAACTATACCACAGCATCTTGAATATTGTTAAAAATGCTTTAATTACTAAAATAGACAATTCAAGATATTCTTAGGTTCCAGACACCAGCCTCTTGCATTAGACATTCGCCACTCACAGAATTAAAGGAAGCACGGCCTCTGGGCAGGATCTACACATATGGTTGACCAGTATCAGGAATTAACATCAGAAAGAATGAAACAAGTTTTGAACTGAAAGCCATTACTTGTGTTTCTGCAGTCACTCATATAGGCAGTTCCTGGCCATATAGTTAGTGGCTGGCTAAAAGACATTACAAAGGAAGAGATAAAAATCAGGGGTGCAAGTAGAGCTCTTCTCTTAAAAGGCTGCTTACTCTTTAATTTAGCTAATAAATAATCTCATTGCACTAGGATAAGTGTGAGGACTTGACTGGCTTCTCCAGATCCCCCCACCCACCTGGATAGTTCAGATGTAAACAGCAGGGGCTGAATTCTGCAATTTCTTGTGAAAATACACCTTTTAACAGAGCTTTTGTTTCTCATGTGAAGGATCATGCCCCTGATAGAGAGCAGCAGTTTTGCTTCAGTTAATAAATTGTGCTACTGACAAATGAAGGCCCTGAGCATTCAGATTTAATGCAACTTTGGTACTGGGAAGCACGTGCTCCCCCCTAACATTTGTAGTACCAGAATCTGAGGCAAAGAACGCAGAAAAAAAATTTCCTCTGCACGGTACCCTTCTTCTAGCTCCTTGTCCCTTCAGCCAAAACCTGGCCCTCAAGGACTCCTCAGGGCTTGTGTCTGTTTAGGGGGCAGATAGGCTGCTGCTTCTTCCCTCCATACAACATCCCACCTTCCCTTCTTGTTGGAAATGCAGCCTCACTGCGTACAGCTCAGCCCTGAGATCCAGTAACACTTTGTCATAGCACTGGCTCAGACTGAAAGATTACTTCTGGATTATTAAATTAGCTGGTTCTCAGGACAGTGCAGCCTGGCCAGTAGCCACTGCATCCTGCTTTGTGTTCTGTGAGAATACAAAAGTGTTCACTGAAGACAGAGGTGAATGCATTTGCAGTCACCTTGTTCTGCAGACCAGACCATCCACCGAGTTTTGCCAAACACTAGGAGGAGGAATAAGAAATGTTTACGGTTGAGAAGAGACCACAACTTCTTTCTCCACGTTCAAACAGAAGCTCCTAGTGAGGAGTCAACAGAACTTTGGTGTGACACTGAGGAATTTCACAACATGGATCTCAAACAGATTCTGGTAAAGAGTACACATGTAGGATGAGCATTTCCTGTTTCAAAAAAACAGCCTGAATTTACAGCAAGGTGTCAGTGATGGGATAAGTATGGGTGGCTGGCTCCATCCCCAACCCTTGGCTTCTTGTTGCTGACTGAACTTGTACAGTCAAAAGCATACCTTGCCCCCTCATGCTGTAAAACCTGAGATATGCAAACTTGCACTGCTAACTAGAGGAAAAGGACTAACTTCACAGTAAGGCAAATTCTAAGTCTCCAAACTGCTTGGCAAGACCATTGAAGACATGAGTGCACTACTTCCTCCCCTTGCTGGGAATTACCCATTATTTTCAACTCCAGATTGCAGAGAAGGGAGTGTGAGTGCAGTCTTTGGTTTGACAGAAGCAGGAAAGGTGTTTTAGAGCACACTAACTGGGTAACTGCAAATGCCCAACAGGAAAGTGTTCATCACAAGCGATCAGTGGATAAAAGCTTCCCTTATCTCTTTGTTGTGATGGGGTAAACTCATCTGCACCTTACACATGCCATGGGGAAGAGAAGATATTACCAAGCTGCCAATTATTTCATGGGGTGGAAAACGTTGTCTCTACAGCTGTTTTTACTTAGGGCAATCCAAGGTCCACACTTGGAGACTTGAGGTATTGGAGCAATCCTGGTCTCTACAGCCAATTAAACAAGAAAACCAGGCTCCTACAGCCCCAGTTTCTAACCTCTCTGATGAGATGCTTTATTTAAAATACTGATCTTTCATTGCATCTAAGTGTTTGGTGACAAGGTTCGCTTTAAATTATTACTCAAATAGCTTCCTGCTATCCTAACAGAAGTCTTGGGCTTCCTCAACAGCTGCAACCCCTTCACTGGATGCACTGTTCCTAAGGTCCTGCCATATATATTAAGAATAATTCCAGAGCAGTGCAGGACTGCATACACCATTTTATAGGTTTAACTCCACTATATTAAATTAAAGAGAAATGAAGTTTAAAACAATTTGAAATGGATAAAGGATACGCAAACAAGGAATAAGAAAGCAAAGCTACTTCTGCTCTTGTTCTCCCTGTTTCTGGTGCTAATTTTGCTCGATTTTCGTCTATTAAACAACTGTAAAAAGAACTTGTTTCACCACAGCTCTGTATTCAGAGGGTGTTCCTAAGGACAGTGCAGGGAGCGATGCACCCCAAGTTTCAGATGGGAAATACACCCTAGAGCTCACGCCAACAAAGGGTTTGTGGTGTTCAGACAGCTCGCTGGCCCAGCAGGTCTCCCCGGGCTGTGCCATGCCTGCTTCCCTTGGGGTAGCACTGGACTTGACTCTTGGGTAAGTACCAACTCAAGGTTGGTGTCATGGATCGGTTCACCAAAGAACCCGAGGAGCACCAGCAGCAGAGGGAAGAAGGCTGAGAGCAGAGAAACAGAACTGGCTCTCACAGCAAAGTGAGCTGTCAGATCAGCCATTTCATCTGACTGCAATCTCCTCGTGGGTGGAATGTGACAAGCACTTCTTCTGGCAGTGGAGTTTAAATAGCTGGCACTGCTGCCTCGTTGTGCCAGCACAACTATGTGTTATGACTACATGCTAAATGAATAAATTTACCAAGTCTGGGAGTCAGATGTATGGTGTAGCTGCATAGACTTGTAAAGGGCAGCAAAACTGAAACACAGTCAGGCACACATTCTGCTTAGGAAATGACTACTGCCTAGAAAAATGCTTGGTAAGTTACTGTGTTTTAGCCAACGCCTTTCCCAAAACCATGCCCAAAGTGTACTTATATCAGGCCCTTCTTGAAAGACTGGAGTCTTCTTGCCATGTATTAGCTAAGCCAGCAGCTGGGTACTTGGAACACTGAGGTTGGCAGCATCCAGAGTTGTTCACTTTTCTCTGAATGACTGCTGATGCTACTTTTAATTTGTATATTTAACATCTCAGAAGCAAACTGAAGTTATGTATGTTTAAAATAGAAGGGGGTAGGGGAAGTCACGTATCTGTAGTCTGCCACCACATCCAGGTACTCTGTGCTTCTAACAAACATGCTGGTGAAAGCTGGTTTTGAGCCCCTTGCATATTCTCTGCTGGAGTTTAGGCCTTTTGACTTTCACAAGGCAGATTCCGGATCATTTATGGCAATCACAATTATAAATCATACTGTGGCAACTCTCATTAGGCACAATGCCAATCCAGGGTAAAGATGTGTCGTATATCTTTGGTCCACGTTCTGCTCTGTGACCAGTCCCAGCTGAACAACATACCTGGAGATTTCAATTTGCTTTCTCAGCCTTTCAGAAATGCTCAAGTCCACAGGAGTATCACAGGTCAATAGGTCATCCCCAGAGACTGCAGCAAGTAAAAGGTAGCACCCAAAGTCCAGCTTGTCTCTATGTTGTTCACTTTCTTTGTCAACTATAAAAGAAGAAAAAGAAGTTGTCCCTGACAGTTCTCTAGATTCATATGTTGCACAAATGACAGCAACTACATATACAAACCTGGAAAGATTCAGTATATAATTAGCCAGAAAAACAAACTAATATATGTTGATCGATACAGAAATTGGAAAGCTCTTAGGGATTTAACTGTTTTTCTCACCTGTAAGAGTGTGTTGTCCCTAAATCCAAACCCTTCCTTTAATAAAGCAGTGATGTAAGTGAGATCCATGCAGAGGAAAGGACTGGCTGAGTTGTACCTCTCCATGTTATCACAGACTAGAGAAGGAAAAAAGAAAAAGGGGATCTCAGCAAAATAAGAGCTTTTATCCACATTGTGCATTTGAACTGACTTCAAGCCAAAGTTTACTGAAACAAGCCACGCTCTTCTATTAGTGGGTACGTGTAACACATGGTACACGCCACACAGCTGTTCAGCAGCGTTGGAGAGCAAACCCTGCAGCACATCCAGTTGCTCTTAACTCCATCCTAAGTACACCATTAAAGCAACATAACCCACACAGCTCTTTTGAAGAATCTCTGCTCAACTGACAAGCAGCACGGTGTTGGTACATTACTAATTTTTTCAAGAACACAACATCATTTGTTTTCCTCATCCACTCTCCAAGGATAGCTCCAGTAATGGACTTCACCTTCTAGGATGGCAGCTTCTTTTATTTTTATCAACCACACATGTCCAAGGACACGGAAGAGACTATTGCCCAACCAACCACTCCCTCGCTGCAGCTAAGTCAAGATTCCACAGTCAGGGTGACAGGGACTGCAAAATGTATTTACACTAAGCATCATCTTCTAGACCTACTTTTACTGCCCTGTTCTACAGGCAGCAAGAGCAGAATTCACTTCCTTCTAAGAAAAGATAAGCAGCATCTTCCTACTATTGAAATGAGATAGAGGAGAATTAATTCAGGATCACAGAATTGATCTCCTGATGCTCTAAAGCTAAGTGGTTTGATGATATTAGGTAACATCTTAGCCATGTCTTTGGAAATAAGTTCTCTCACTACTCAGGGAAAAAATAACAACCAACCCACACTCAAACTTTAGAGCTGAATGCCCCTACTCAAAATCATCCAAGTTTCCAGGGAGATTAACTGAAAAATCACTAGACTTTAGGTCTGATTTTAGAAAAAAGTCAGCCTTTAACTACATAATTAAGCATCTTCTGCTGAAAAATACATTCTACTAATTCTCATGAGAATGATCACAGTACAGAGGTTAACTTGCTCTTAGCCATCAGTAGCCAGCTCTTTATCCACAGGGGGTACCAAACTCGAACAAACACTCGGGAAAAATGACAGGGGGAGGTAAAGGAATGCAAAAGAGCCTGTCAGACTTAAACAGCTTCTATTCTCTCCCTCCGTTTTGTTAGAGATTAAATAGGATTTGAGGTGACAGACTTACAGAAGTCAGCACTCTCTTAAACTCAGAGTTGCAGTTTGACAGAAGGAGCTCTTGACAGAGCAAATACACTTTCTTTTGTACTGACACTTATGGACTATCTCCTTCCTCTCCTGATCAGAGCTGTAAAGCCACCAACCCCTCACTGCTCTATCAGTATTCTCTTCTGCATGAGTCAGAGGTGTTGACTAATTAAAGTAACATGACAGGTGTTAATGAAATAAAGGTTAAATACATTTCTTTTCTTTAAGGTCAAATTCACATTATGTACTGCCTACACATTCATATTTTTGCAATTTCTTGCCCTCAACAGTTTTCCAGTTCTCATGACAATTACCTTCTTTGGCTTTTCTTTCAAAATCTCTCACTTCCAAAACACCTCCTTGTTCATAATCTGAAAAGAATATGTGAGAAAACATTGTCATAGACCTGAAAGCATTTGAGTTCTTTATCTAAGTTGACCCTAGAGTGCAACTTAGCGATGCTGCACTAGGAGTGAGACCCATTAGGAAGAGAAGAGAGAGCTCCAGCTGCAGCTGGAGCCCTGAGCACATTTCATCTGCTGAACTCTGAACATCAAACTGCACTGACGGATAAATGTCATTCCCTGAAGGCATTTTGTGTATTTCCTCTATTTCCTGTTTCTCAATACCATTCATTTTCTCTGCTTCCCATGGCTCCAGCCTCCAGGGTTCCTCTGTCTATCTTCTGGCTGACATGTTCACATGCAGTAATTACCCCAAATTTACCAATTAGCTTGGTGTCTGCCGCTCGATCATAGTAATAGGAGAAGGCATAAAAGGAACTTCCACGAATTTCATCTGGTTGGTGAAGTTTCCCTTTGACAACCTTGAGTACTTCCAAGTAGCAAGGCTTGAATCCTGTTTCTCCTGGAAACATAGGAAAAACACAGGTGGGGTGAGCCAAAGAGCATATGAAGATGAGATGGAAGAAATAGTGGCAACAGGATGAAAAATGAAAGAAGTGGTGATTAAAGCATCAGAAGAAGCTCTCCCTTCTGCAATCCAGCAAGGCACCTGCAAGGCAAGGACTCTAAGGCACCATCATCAAGTAGAACTGGCTGGAGCAGATCATAGCTATGTCTGAAAGATGCACCGTGCAAACTACTTCCAGGTCAGGCAAAACTCTCATCGACATGTTCTGTGGCCAGCAGAATCTTCTACATTTGCTGCCCCCTGTTAGATAAAACCGTGCTTTCCCTCCCCATCACATTGTAATTTATCAACCCACATATGCCAAAACTGCAACTCAGCCCTCATGTTCCCCACTCTGTTCAAGTTACTGATGGTAGCAGACTCACCTTCTGTATGCAGAATTAAGGCCTTATTATTATTAGGGACTTGTAAGAAAAAGTTCCACAAGTGAGATTAACTGGCAGGCCAAAACGTTTGTACCCTAACACACACACAGAGCTTTTGCACTTTGCTTAAAGCCTCAGAAAAAGCTCTCTTATTTGCACAAGTAATTCTCAACATTTCCTATAAAGGTGTAATTTGTAATAAGAGATCACAGAGGGTACAGGTCAGCTACTGTTACAGCTTCAGATTTTAATTTGGATTTCTCAGTGGTCGACCTCTAAGTGGACAGGTATCCTTCATATTCCAAGTTGACTGATGAAACTTTTGACAAGGAAAAACTCAGATTCTTGAGAAGACTTATAGTAAAAGAAACAAGTCTCCTTAGTTTACCTTCTTTGTTGCCACCATACCGGTATTTCATTCCCCCAAAGTGCCACTCTGCCTCCAACTGCTTTGGCAAACAGGAACTGCGGAACATTTGCCCATCCACAACTGGAATGAGACCAGAGGAGAATCAGAACACACAGAATTTAACACAGCTATTGATCAATATGCAGACCCAGAAAAGGCTGAAAGATCTTCATTAAGGTCTTTTAGCTAAAGTACAAAAATCTGAATTGATCAATGTGGCACTAACCAATTACGAATTAAAGACCAGTCTCAAGCCTGGAAAAGTTGTGTCCCTTTTGTCCTGCAAGCTGCAGAGCAGCTGGGTTTGTCATTTGCTAATGAGTTAAATGGTACAAGGATATCTGGATAATGGCTATTTACCATGAAATACAAGAAATGAGAGGTAATAAACACACAGATACATGAACCCTAATGACAGGGGAAACCAAGACAAACAAAGCAACTAAGCAATGAAGACAAAAACTCCTAAGACAGCGATCAATGGCCACTACAGGATCCACTGAATGTACCTTTGAAGGGTTCAACCAGAAATACTGTAACTGATAAGAAGAAAGCACGATTATTCCAGCCCACATGGGTCTCACAAAAAAAGCAAACTTCTTACGGAATGGTTGAGGCGGACTGTGGGACAGCAAAATGTACTACGGGATGCTTAGGGAAAGGCTCAAAGGCTAGGAAAGGGGGGAATCTGGGAATCAGGGAAGTGCAAGTATGGCAAACCAGAGAGGACTACAAAAGAAGACAATCCCAAGTAAGCAGGCAGCTGGTCAGTGTACTTTTCTGTGCGAGCCTTGTGATTGATTACTGCAGTCTGTCCTATCTTCTTAAGCCCTATTCCCAACTATTTGTGATATGAGTACATTCCAGTAATTATCACAAGTCTACCTAGCTGTCAAGTCAGAATCCAGAAGGTGGAAAGCCCCTGGGTTCTGGCCAGAGACTGAACAAAACGCCCAAGCTTTGGGTCAGACACTGGAAAGACTCAGGAATGTGAGTATGCACTCAGGTTAATGAGCCAGAGATGTGCCTGTGGACTTCAAGTCAGAGTAGGCAGTGCACACAGCAGGAATGGGGAACACCGCAGGCCAGGCAGATACCAGAGGGGCCTATTCAGTGGGTTTGGCCTAAGCAGCAATCCTTAGGAACAGGATCTATTCATGCTGTTTATGTTTCTTGGATGCTTGTAAGGCTCTGTGTTTGTGGCGGGCCACGTCTATATGGTGTTTGTATGTTCCCACGCGTGCATTTCTGGAATTTGCACTCGCGTGTCACTGCTGGCTGAATTCAGAAATAGGAAGAAGCAGGTGTCTTACCAGACAACCCCTTAACAAGTGGTAGCCCATTTTCAGACAAATATATACAATCAGGAACATAAAAAAGCACAAGGTACAGAAGTGAAGACAGACAGGAAATGGGCTGCTGATGCAAGGCTAAGTCTAACCATCTCTTAAAAAATCTTGGATGTTTTATTGTATGAACATACCTTCCATATTCAAAGCTCCAAGCGTTGCCAGTCTTGCAGCTTTTAGTCCAAACCCCAAATAGCTGTGAACAACAAAGACAGACATTAATTCTTGTACATCTGGTATGCTTTACTCATACCCATCTTGCTAAGTTCTGGAACACCCAACCCAAATTTCCTTCCTCTGTTTCCCACAATGCTTCCCACTCTAAAACAGAGTTCTGTTTGTCAGAACAATCCCAAGGGCCAAAAGAGTGACACAAACCCAAGAAACACAAAGAGCTGTAAAATGGGTAAACCTAAAACTGCCGAAAGTGGTTAGAGCTGATGTGACGATGGTTAGAGCTTTGTGCAAGACAATCACAAAAAGCAAAAATGCACCATCTTAAAAAGGAGGGAGAAAGAAGGGTATGTGCAGAGTGCATGGGGAATCGGGCAAACGTTCTTATGTAACACACACGAGATTAGGTGCTCTTAGGGCAGACAGCAGAACCCCCCACTAAATGGGAACTGTGGCCTTGTGTGAGGTTCACCTGTTCGACTCCACAGAAAACTGCTGCACTCATTACAAGCTAGAATGTGAACAATTGCAGCAACACAGCTAGATTAAAATCCTGTTGACCCTTTTATTCCCACCTCTGTGTTTGGCTACTTACCCCTTTTGATATGTCATTTTAAATATTTACAGAATAATCAGAGTTAACTAACCTCCAGCTCTCTCTCAATTTTTAGGAGATGATTTTTCAACCCCAATTATTTCAAGTGATCTAATGGACCATACTACTGAATACAGCAATCAGCAAATGTAAGGAGTAGGAGAGGAGGACTATTAGACCAGCTCTGCAGTCAAGTAAGCATATTCTGGAACTGACTGAGATAATGTTCACCTCTCTAGTAACAGGCTGAGACCAACTGTTATACATGGTCTAGTTCTCATTGGATTATACATCATGCAGGTTAACTCCCTGGATTTCACTGCAGAAATCTGAGAAACTTGTCAGCTTAATGTAATAGGCACAATTACATTATTCCAGGTCAAGTACCCCTCCACTTGGTTCAAGAATCTGTTTAGGTCCATGGTCGGTAGCAGCTGCCTGCGAATGTTTTTGATTTACAGCAGCCTAGGTTTTACTTTTTGTCCAGTTGCTGATGAGATGTGCCATTTTGCATGAAGGAAAATGTCTCAGGAAGGTCCTCTTTCCAAATCTCTGATTGTGCTTAGTTCTGACTACTGGCACAGTATCTACCTTTCTGCTTGTTTCAGAATAATTGGCCTGAATCCAGGAATAAGAATTCTTCTCCTTAAATATAGTGACTCATAATGCTTCCTCTTCATTTGCCAGACTGCCTAATATTCCCTTGCAGTGACATTAACCATGATCCTGGAACGTTTCCAGCCAACTAATGTCATGTTTTACTTCGACTACTGTTTCATGCAGATAACTAATAAAAAAGTCGTGGTCTCAGCTGCTGCTACCAGGATGATATGGCCATTTGTGGTTAGCTCAAGGACTGCAGAAAGACTGATTTTTTCCCAGTGGAAACAGCAGTCATTTTGCTCCTCACCTGTGGGTATAGAGCTTGTAGGTGCTATTAAACATTTCAAATGAGGTAAGAAAATCCCCAGGGGTTTCCTTCAGAGTTTCCTAAAAGTTAAGTAAAAGAAAAAAGTCTTTTAGTTTATATTACGCAATAAAGACTAACCAACTTTGATTTATTATCACAGATATACCCATAGGGTTTACTGCACACTCATCTGATTTGCTTTGAAAACAAAGAACAGTTTTCCAATGGTGCCACTGCTCTAATATCTGCAGCTTTTAACATTGAGTTTATTTATATGCATCCTTGTGTTCCTTCAGTGTGTAACAGAGAAACACAACAGATGAGGATGAAAACACTCTCTAATTCAGGATAACTGAATTTTTCTGGAGCACTTATATGCTACTCTACATGTACAGAGTCCCCATCCAAATCAGCTGCACTACAAGTGCTATGAACTTTATCAAGTCTTACTAGGCACCAGGAACTTAAGAACTCAGAAGAATGATAAATGCGAAGTTTAGGCCCATTTTCACCGTGTCAAATGTCTTGCCCACACTCAATGAAACACTGTGACCACTCACTCCCAGTCTCAGGGCTGCTTTACCTCCTGGTTTAAGTGCTTTCATCTAAATTAGCCTCTTGTCTCACCATCTCCAGTTTTCTTTCTCTCGCAGTCTTCCTTCTGTGCACACCTCCATCCCACTGGCCCTATCTTCTTGACAGACTAACTCTCACACTCTTGTAAGGCTGAACCAGTTCAGCCCTCATTTACAGACTCTTTGCGTGCAATCCCTAAGATCTCAATCCCAGTTTCTGTCCTTCCTGTCCTCATGGCTTCATTCTCCCATCCCTTCCTGGCCCTGTGAACTCTCATCAGATACTTTTATTCTGGGCCAGGCAGCAGAGTCTCCCAGAGAACTGAAACTGCATAGTCCTGTAGTTCCCATTCAGGTAAGGAGATCCAGATCTGGGTTATTTTTTCTGTAATTGTAGAGTCCTAGACAGCAGCCTGCTTGAAGCTGAAAGGAATTTGGCAGCATTCAGCTTGAGCTTCTCCTGAACAATTACAAATCAAAATTTGTTTAGGGTCTCACATTGATTATGATTGAAATGGCAGTCACAGCCTTGGCCCCATTCACACAGACTCTGCCATACTTTGAGTTCTGTTCCTAAACTCTGTATCACAAAAACTTTTAAAAAGGAGAGATCTTGAAAAAAATTAGCTTGGAGAAAACAATCTTTTTTTTTTATGCCTTAATTTCACAAAAATGAGGCAAATACCAGACAATTTCATAATTATTATGACTGGTTTTCAGTTGCTTTTAACTTTGGCAATAATGCCATGAAAAGGATAACACTAGGTTAAAATTAGCTCCACGCAGTTATCGTTGTATGTTCTCTACTTGCTTGTAATTTATATTTCATTAATAAATCTCTTACAGTATTTTGTTCAAAACTAATACAAGAGCAAACATGACTTTCTCATGACCCCTCTGCAAATCAAAGGGAGATATCCCCGCTAATTTTGTCAGATGGGATAAACTCCCAAAAACATACTGAGCTAAGTATGTGCTTATATATATGAATTTGACAACACAGGTGAAAAGCAAACATAGCCTACAAGCAGACAACATGAACCTCGGCTCCACACTGCCCTACATATTCACACCACTAGTCCTGGTCAGCAGCAAACATTCGAGGCCTTTTCCTGCAAGGAAAAGGATCTAAGGGGATGTTTTAATCCTGAGCTGCAGCTCAGCCTATTTCACAGTTCTATTTTTTCTCCAAAACCCTGACATGCAACACCCTTTCCTGTTGGTCCAGTGCCCACTTTAGCAGGTGTTATCAACAAAAAACAGAGGACAAGCCCAGAGTACTTGAGACTTTGCTGAACAGGATAAGGTTGCATGTCATGTTTCAACATAACACACGATTGCAGAATTAAAATATTCTGATGTGAAAACCATGTGTTTCATGGTCACCAAACATCCTTTGAGAATCTCAAGTTCTATAAACAGAAAATGTTAAAGATATGACGCCTTCAGAAAGGGTGACATAAACAACATCACAATATGAAGGTACAGAATGCTACAGTGCCTTTCCATTACACATGTAATTTTCTCATGCAAACTGCAGACTTGGGTCCCAGTTCAAACTGTTTCTAAAGAGCTACAGAACTACTGAGAAATCCAGCAGAGATGCCCAAGGGAGAGAGATAGGAATTCTCAAAGGAAGAAAATGGTAAGAAAACAGAGAACTGACTGCTACTATTAAAGACATTTACCCCATATGACACTCTCTCCCTCCAAAATTTATTGAGGATCTGTTATCTGACTGGAATGGGAAAAAAAAGGTAGACCAGACCCTATATTTCTTCTAATATTCAAGAATACTCCCTAGAAATGTTCTACATTTGTTGAATACACAGCAATATCAACATTAATGAGGCCTTCCCAGACTGAGTCCAGAAAACAAAAGCTGTTTCTTTTTGGTTTTACTCATCTGCTAGCTTTCTTCACTTCGTTATCCAGGCTCCTTTGTTTGCAAGGGCCTATCAGCCAACTGCTGATCTCAAAAGGAACAGAAATACAGATGTTCTGTAAACCACAGATGTTCTGCTTGTGCCACAGCTGACAAAGTGGTATCAGAGAGTGCAACAGTGCTCAGGTCTCTCCACTGGCCTTGCAGTCCCAACCCACACACTTTAAACCACTCCTCACCTCAAACCGTGGCAGGAATGTGATTTGGGTTGAGGCTCCTCCCAAGTCCAGAGTTCCAACAGTTTGCTGGTTCTGGCCAGACAGCTGCCCTGCAAACAATACCATGCTCAGAACAGCCCCAAGTGCACAAATGCTACAATGTAGATACTGCACGGATGTTCAGGCAGCCACCAGGTGATCACAGTATCACAGCAATACAGGAGGGCTGGGCTGGCCTTCAAAGAAAAATCCTCACAGAGAACAGGTAGGCAAACATAAGGTATTACAGAAAGATTCACAGACTTTCTTCCTTGATTCCAATCTCACTTCCAAAGAGACAAAAGCAGATACATCTCTAGGTATCAAGATGCAAGTAAGAGACAAAGTATCTCCTGCAGAAGACTGTCGGAGAGGAAGGGTAGTAAAAGCCAAACCAGCTGTTATAACTTCTCTTCACCTAGAGCAGGCTTCTTGCTCGCTCCTATATCTACTAGAATACTGATTTTCTTTTCACTAGATTGCATTTCCAGAAGCTCCTAGGGCCAGTAGTGCTAAAGCACCATCCCCTGCTACACCACTGTGGTTGCATAGCTCATGCTGGGATGAAGAACATTGCAAGGCCTTGTTTCCCACCTTCTAAGACATTGGCAGCTCCACTCCCCAATGTAGGTTAGAGAAATCAGCTTTGACAGTGCCTCCCAGATCTGAGTAAATTCTGGCACCTTTGGGATTAAGATGTCTCCTTCTTACTACAGAATCTGGAATGCAGACAGCCCGAGACAATCCACTGCTTTAGCACTGGTGCCACAGTGGGGAGGAAAAGCATGGCCAAGGCAGAGGAACTTAGGGCGATCGCCTCTGCAGAAGAGACTCAAGTTCAAGTTAAGAGAGTAGTTATACAGAATTAGCTACCTGTCAAAAAGTTCACAGTGATCCAGGCTAAAATTCCTGCAAAAAGTGAAAAAAGAGAAAAAGTCACCACTGAATACTCCCACAATTTTCTGCCCACTGTTACCAGCCCTCCATGTTATTTATTTACCTGGAAATCATTACTAACTTAACCTAACCACCCCAGACTTCAGAGATTAAGTCAAACTTATAATCAAGTGATATGATTGATTCACAAAAGTCTCAGGAGCTGGAATAGGTAGAACTTTGTAATATCCATGCAACTGTAGCATGCACAAATCATATCTATTATTCAAACAACATACGAAGAAGTAATAAGCTGACACAATGCACAGGTTTCCTTGGGCCCTTTTCTGCACCCCAGCATTTCAATTCCTAATCTGAAAACTGCACACCACTCTGTGTTTTAATCTTGTGGTTTCTATAATTACCCTACAGACAGAGCAGCAACCAGGAAAACACAAACAGCTCCTTTGAGTCCAGCAGCTTGCTTGACACTGGCATGATTCTCACACAAACACAGTCAAACATGTGACAGCAGAAGAGGTAAGGATTTTAAATAAACTTGGCAGGCTACCCTGTGCTTTATTATGCCTCATTGGTCCTGTCCCCTGTCAATACAACACTTCTTCCTACCATGCAATTCACTCATTAATCCTCATGACAAACTATTCACTGCATACTTATCAAATATTTGCAGACTTCTCCTTCTCTCTTGGTCCATATGGACAGATTCTGCTCTTTAATCTTCTTCCATTCATTAGTTGTTTAAGCACTGTGATAATTCTTGTTGCTTTCCTTCAACTCTTTCCTACTTGGCAATTTATCTGCCATAAGGAAGCATTCTGAACTGAACATAACATGAGAGAGGATTCTTTTCATCAGGGATCCATACAGATTATTATTACCTGACTATTCTCCGAAGTATTATGTAGCCAAAATGTTACAGTGTTTTTTTCTGCACTGCAAAATCATTGTTCACTGCAAATCTACTATGTATTTCAACTTTTCTTGTATTTTACATTATTTCCTTGCTACATTACTAGCTGCATTTTCCCCAACAGAATATTTTTTAATTTGCTATTTTATTATTTAGTTATCTATTTTTAATACTTGCCAATTATCCTTCATTCTCCTCTAATATCCACAATCCTTCCAATTTAACACTGAAAATTGATAAGCTAATCATAATAAGTGATTTTTAATGCTAATATTGCAGAATTTACAAGGCACTTTCCATAAGCTTCCTAGCCTGCTATACATTGTCATGTAGCCTCTCAGATGTGGACACAATCTTTTTTGCACCAGTTCCCAAGAGCAGGCTTCAGCTGGTTAGCCTGCACCTTTATTACTGAGACAAGGTTTTGTTCTGAAACCTCTGGAATCTCTTTGTGTGCCTATCTGTATTTGTAGCCTAACAGGTGACCAAGTAAGCAACACCTCCCAGGAAAGGCAGGATTGCATTGTTTCAAACAGGGCTAGAAACATTTCATTTTTACCCCTTAGTTTAGTGACCATTTCTCTTTCCCTCTCACATACGTAAGACATCTCTCTTGCTCCCATTTCTCTTTGCTTTTACTTTTTACTCCTTCTTAAAACATACCTTCATGAGATCCGTCCATGATGCCAACACTGTCCTCCGGAACAAGAAATGGTGATTCCTCAAAGACCTCTTTCACCTGAGGAAAGAAACGGTGATTAGATTCCGTGGTCTTTAGAGTCTTGTTCTGCTCTGAGGGTGACAAAGTTTTATTTTACAGTGCAGTAGAAAATAAGACAAGCATGCAGAGTAGACAATATTCTTCCTTTTTCACAGGCTAGGAAAGAAAGAAAAAAGGTATCACAGTTCTTCCTCCTTCATGCCTTCTAGCCACATCAAGAGAGAGGATTTCAGGAACATACAAGACATTCTATGAGTTTCATGCTATGTAGTCTCTTTTCACAGATGAAATTCTCTTATGCTAAACAGAATAGAGAATTGAGCGAAAAAAAAGATCAAATAGGCAGAACAGTAGTAGTGTATCCAAAAGAACTTGGTACTACCTCTGACAGCAGAGCCTGAGCTTTCTCCTCTGACAGCAAGCGAAGTCCAGCCGTGGCTTTTAACACTACTGGGGTCGTCTTCCAGAGATGAGGTGGCACAGCATCTACGGCCATGTCCAGCAATTTTTTGACAGTTTCAGCACCCTAAAAGGAAAAATACATTTTTCCTGTGGTTTCCTCCTACACACCTACACTCAGAGAATAGGCCTCTCAGTTCCCCCTCAATAATAGTGAACAAAGTATTCAATAGCAGGAGACACCT
The DNA here is from genome assembly GCA_013400975.1 of Atrichornis clamosus. Lineage (NCBI taxonomy): Eukaryota > Metazoa > Chordata > Aves > Passeriformes > Menuridae > Atrichornis > Atrichornis clamosus. The sequence goes on along the minus strand of WBMZ01003362.1, from coordinate 9,207 downwards.
CACCCACATCCAAGATAAGTACAAACCCCATGCTAGACATCTCATTAGAACCTTAAAGAGAATGTCTGCATTGAAAGGAAAGGTGTATTCAGAAATATATTTTAGGGAAAATAAATATCACTGTTTGTGGAAGGTATTTTTTGGAAGGGATGGAGGGAGGTGAGGGAACCGATTACCTGACAAACCTAAACATCTTGCACTATGATGAAACTAGACAGTGCAATTACGGACTGAAGCTACCAAGGCCAGGGGGAATAGCTGTAGATTTCAACGTAAGAATTCCAAGTGTGTCCATAGCAAGTACCATAGTTAAAATGCCAGCTGTACAATGGTTACCACACACGGTAACCACATCACTAATAACTCTCAATTATTTACACTGCTCTAACAATTACAGTTTGGCATGAGCAATAAACATTCTCCTGTGAAACTCCTAGAAATTTCTTCTGGGATGAGTTCTCCTCTCCTACTCAAAAAACATTATTTAGTGAAATCACAGGCGATCTCATAAAAGTTTAAAAAAAGTCCAAAATCCATTCACTCTTCCATGAAGTTTCACACTCAAATTCCTGTAGCATGGAATACAACTGAGCAAAATGAGAAACCTGAAACTCCCACTAGGCTAGCCCCCAAATCCAAGGCTGCTAAAGCACACAAGGTAGCGTATCTAATACATCATTTCTCTGGCACCCCTTTCAGCTTGTGAAAGGGGGATCTGGAAAATGGCAGCTTACTTCAGAACTGCCCCTGTGCAGCACAACAGCAGGTTTATTTTGGCTCCCTGCTCTGTTGCTCATTTCTGACTCCTCATCAAATGGAGTGGCATGGAATGACTGTCCTGTGCATGAATTCACAACCACCCACATTTGAAAATAAAAAGGATGCACTTAACCTCAATTTTTTATTACAATTATAAATTTTTATGTTAATTAATACATTTGATTGTGGAAGATGTAACTATCCAGCTGTGCTTTGAAAAACTGTTTATAAACAAAACAGCAAAGGTCCTGAGGCAGTAGAAGAGTAACTGCCTGCACATTAATCATTATGCACCTAAAACTGTAATCAAATATTTGAATTTGGCATGACTGAGGTGAGTCCTGCATATCCCTGAGAACTAACTTACAAGCCATGGTTCCAAAGATAACAGCAAAGGATCAAAACAAACAGTCTCATGGAAGTCTGATTATAAGGCCTGACTTAAACTGTTAAGTGCATCTTTATTCTTCACCATAACTATTCACAAAAACTAACTTTTGCAGATCTGACTAAACACACAAAACGTTAGGAGTTAGAGAAATGAACACTCTTTGATTGTCAGTATAACATGATTAAAAAGAAAACCCTCTCAGTCTTAACCCCTTACTCTTAAACAAATCAAATCCAAGCAAAATATGCCCATTTTGAACTGTGACCAACACTCAAAATTTCAACCAAAACCTGAGAAAATTATTTGTAAATGGGACAGAGTACATATTTACTCATATTTGGGGTAGCTGTAGGGGAAATAAATACTGAATACAGACAGATACAGCAGAATACTGCTAGAGACAAAAATCACTTTGTCTTTGAAATTCTCAAAGGCATATAGTCAAGTTATATAAACATTTAAGCAATTAAGACACTGTTCCATTGATGAAATAAGTAAAACACCAGCTCCTATTTCACTGTGTAAAAATTAACTCACAAAAGTAGAGGAACAGGTTCAGAGAGACAGCAGCAGAATTTTTACATTTCTTCTTGACTCTCTGCAATTACAATCAGTAATACTTGGAACTGCTTGGTAGAATCCAAGTGACATTAACAGATGACAAACTCTCAGGGAATGAAGGATAGTCTTACCTTTTCAGGCTGATCAGCATATGCAGACAGACCTGGCTTCACAGACTCAAAGATTTCCCCTTCCAACTCTGGAAGGTTTTCTGCACAGACAAAACATTACATGATACAGTCAACAACCCAAATCTATTTCTTTAGTTGCCAAAAGGTTGCCCTCACTCCTGTAAAGTGACTATCCTTGATTTCTCCTTGCAAACAATATTATCCCCCTCCTAAAACAAGCCTTGCTCCTTCACTTCAGGAGTACACTTAGCAGAACATCACCCTTGTATCCTCCAAGTTCACAAACAATTTATTAATAACATGTTGCTATAATTAAAATATTGTTACAACAATAATATTGTTACAACAATGTAGCATAACTGTTGCCTAGTTTTAATAAAATTTCTTTCCCTTTCTGTTCCCAAGCTAATTGTGAAATATTAATGCATATTAAGACACACACAATCAACCCCCAATTATCCTTAGGTGATTCATCCAACTCACAAAGGCAGAACAGAGCTGACTGTGCTCAGGTACTTGGCTGAGAAGCCAAACAGGTCTGACCACTGCTCCCAGAGCAGCCTGGGTGTAGAAGCCATCCCTGACTATTGCATGTAACAAGCCAGGCTGAGTCCCTCAGAACCAGACGTGGTACCAGTCCTTCCAAACCACGGATGAAATCATGTGAAGACACATAAGTACTGTGCATGGCCCTGAAGGGCTCAGCAGGTGAGTCCCAGCAACCAGCCTTCAACCTTTGCAAACCTGCTGGCTCACTGTACCCAAGGTAATTCACCCTCCTGAATCCTGTTCCATGTGCAAAAAATTGGGCACCTCTGCACCATGCAGTGTGGTGCATCTGAGCACAGTTCTCCTGGAAAAGGCTCAGACCTCCAGTACTTATAATTAATTTACTGATTTTAATTTGCTACTAAATGTGACAGAAACATATGCAGAATTTAAGTGTCTCTTAATATAAGGGAACGTGCAACTTGACAAAAACAGCATAAGGATTTTTTCATATCAATAAGACATTCCTTTTAAACAGCTGCATAGATGAAAATGTTTGAAAATTCGGAACTCTCCAGTATACCCAGAATTATATCTCTGAGTCTCAAAAGACCTACAAAAAAGATATTTACATAGCAAAACACCAAGACAAATGGACAATAAACACCTGCAGGATGACCATTTGAAGGACAAACCTGAAACCTTCAGTTGGCCCCAAATGCTGCGTTGACAAAAACAAAACTGTTTTGGGAAGTTGGAACCTAAATCAACATACATGGGGGTCTTACCTGGGCTCTTTTGCACAAAGGTGTAAATATGAATACGGGTTCCAGTGCTTCCTGCGTCAAACATGATGCCATAAAAAGTGTTTGCTTTGGCATTTATAGGGCACACATTAGGTGGAAAGAAATCCTGAAACCACATTACCCTGTTTGAATGTGAGAGAACAAAGGACAAAGAAGAAAATGCCAATGCTATAAGGATGGAAAGTCTGGGAGATGCCATCTTGCCAGGACCCCTTGAGACTGTCAAGCATGTATCAGCAATCACAGAGCTGCAGTAGGTCCTGTAGAGGGGAAAAAAAAAAAGCAGGAATTGAAATTACCAAGAGCTGTCTCCTTTAAAACTCTGTAAAAAAAGAAAATAAATAAATAACCATGTACACATATATTCTACCCTTTAGGTGCTTTTCAACACCTCATCCAAACAGATGTGTTTTATTGCACTTAGTCTTACAACTACATCTAAGTGAGCTGTTCTTTCAGAGCAAAGGTCTCTCCATTTCCCAAATGCAGAAGAGATTAAGTAGTTTGCTTTCCAGTATTTCTAGTTTTGACTTCTAGACAATTTTCTTCTCTTATTTGCATTAGAGATTCTCAACACTTAGAGTCCCCAGAGCCTTCAAAAAGCCCAAATATTATCTGAAACGCATCACCAAAGGGGAACTCTGGGCAGAACCACTTTAACGTTTACACACTTGAGATGCTGTGGCAGAACACAAGTGTTATTCAGAGTCACAAACAAAGAGAATTTCATCTCTGGCTAAGAACAGCTGCTGGGAGAGATTAGCACACACAGAGAACGAAGGCATATCCTTCCAGCAGCATCCCCATCTCTGAGAAAAGCCTGTGCTGCACAAGACGGGCTCAGCTATAAAGTGCACCTGGGCTCTGCCTCTCAGTATTTTTTCATATTTTTCCCTTCTGTCTTTTTGGTTTCATTTTTATTTTCAGAACTACAAACAAACAAAAAAACCCTAGCAAAACCCACACACCCTCACAAACCTAAAGCAGTTGTCCTGAACACTCAGGTCGCTTACACAGCTTCTAACAACAGTTTCACTAAGACAAAGCCCCAAAGCTATGTTACACAGTATTGGATATCGAGATACAACTACATCTCCCCTTAACATATATCTCTTTGCATGTATTTTTCCTAAGAAATGCAAATAAAAGACATGGGCACAGAAATTATGGGGTGCCCAGGTAAAAAGCAGGAGAATATTTAGGCATCTTTATTACTGTAACAGCAAAAAAGAGCATGTGGCCAGATGTCCCACCATATGCAGTACCACCAGCACCAACCTACACACAGGGCACTCAGCAAACAGAAGGTGCAAAACAGCTCCTTATCACTTTCCAGACACTTGCTAACACATCCATCCACCCACAGCACTGAATATTCTACTTTATATGACTGTTCATCTGCTCTGCCCCAGACCCTCGCCCACCTCTCACTCTTACATATGACTGTCTTTTAGCAATCTGCTCAGCCCCACCATGTTCATTCACTTGAAATCTTTACTTGCTGTCTCTATCCTACATTTATTCATTCCTAAACCCTCTCCTTTCATTTCTATATGAGCCTGATATAGTCTCTATTTTCACACACCTTTCTCCCACACCCAAAGAGCTCACTTATACTCCACTACCTTTTATCCCAGATTCAGCCCTCATAAGGCTTTTATTACTTCCATCCTTCACCTTTGTCCCCAGTTACAGCCAAGTGAGATTAACTTTTACCCATTCTCAGCAAAAACCATCACATTCCTCTCTAACTCCCTCCAGCATTCAGCTATCTCTAGGGCCAAAAAAGTGCACAGCTCACTGCTGATGGGTAACCTCATCTATCTGCTGTGACCTTTATTTTTATCCTCCTGTTCCAAACAAATGTAGAGATGTGGGCAGAAGCACACGCTCCTGATCCTCTCTGCCTTAGAAGCACACTCTGAGCAGAGCTGACCACAATTTCACAAACAGACAACAGTCCTGGCCAGTGTCTGTGATAGATCAGCTCCAACTGCAGTAATTTCTAAAGCACTGACATTTTATATGGAAAGAAGTAAATACTTAGCTCTGTAAGAAATGTAAAGTTCTCTCCTGAATAGAGTTCGTGAGAAGTGCTAAGCAGTTTGGCAGTTTTGTAGCTACAGATTTGTACCAAGATGCAGCTGATATTACCCATGTTTGCCTCATCGCAGCACGGAGGGCTGCTGAAAATCCAAGAAGCTGTGCTGTTGTAATAGAACATAAGCTGCATTGGTGAGTGTCACCTTCCAGCCTGTTGGAAGAGGTGTTCTTATTCTCATGCAATGTAAGGATTTTGTTTACTGGTCTATCACAAATACAACCCAAGCACCTACCTTAAGAACAAACTCCAGAGTCCTATTACAAATGGCACATGTGACACTTACGTAAGCCTCAGAATTTCTGATGATCCGAAAATATCTGAGCAACTGCTATTATTAACTCATACTTTTCTTGTCAGATCTAGGAGAACTTTAGTCTCCCGTGAAATTCCCTCATGAAGCTTCTCTATTCCTTCTCAGGCATCCACCACCATTTCACACTTTCTGTTTTCTATTTTTCCCCTGACTTTTTTCCTTTCCACTTTCATACTTCTTAGGAAGAATAAAACCCTAACAAAACAACAAACTCAGAAACAACCACCTTGGGATTTTACTTGTCTTCTCTCTCATTAAAAATGAAAAAAGCACACTGAGCATCTTCAATGATTGGTGAAGTCCATTTAATCAAGCACACCAGTAAAACAATGTCCACAAGAAGCATGAAAATAGATGAGGAGAGTAAGAAATCAGAGACAAGAGAGAGAAATCAGCAGAGCGTAAGAGAAATGGCAATGGACGAGGAATTTGGAGAAACAGAATTATAAGAAAGTATGGATGAAAAAGTTTAGGGTAGAGATAGACAAGAGAGAAGTTACTGAGAAGGAAAAATATTTTCAAAACAGTTCCCCTCAAACAACTTAAAAGTCCTAGTTGGTATGAGAATGTAACAGGGTGGAGAAAATGAACACAAAAAGAAAGGAGGAAACAGGGCAATGGTGATGTGAGCACAAATTCATTAATGCAATCAAGAACCTCAGCAAGGTGAAGCACACAGATCCCCAACAGCAGGCTCAGTTACTGTCTGTCAAAATAAGCGGTAAGAATCAGCATGGATCATGAACACATTAAGAACACACCTGAAGCAGGATGGAAGCTATTCCGCTCCAGGGATTCCTAGTGACAACCACCTTCGGAGCACCACAACAAGAGACACTGTGCCTGCACTTCTTCACCTCTGCTGTCAGCTAATAGGAGCGGACTATGTATCAGGCAAATTGTAAGGTCATGGAGGCACACAAAATGTCAATCGAATTGCTTTATTCAAATTTGAGTTTATCATTGCTCAGCACAAGCAGTGAATCATGCTCATATAATTACACAGGACGAATTCCAAGAAGTTGAAAGTTAACCGAGTTCAAAAAGTTAGTAAAACATTTACACAAACTCTACAGTTGACCTCAACATCCCTGGCCTGAGCCCAGCAAAACAAGACAGAACAGTTATTTCCCCACACCGAAAAACACACGTAAATGTCATCTGTATATGGCAGATTTCAGACATTAAATGAAAAAGCTGAAGTACATCCAATATAAAAATTTGGGAGCTATGCAAACTGTATGATTCAAAAATACCGGGATGTTGCATAAAGACTGCCAAGACTGAAAGCATGAATAGNCTGCACTTCTTCACCTCTGCTGTCAGCTAATAGGAGCGGACTATGTATCAGGCAAATTGTAAGGTCATGGAGGCACACAAAATGTCAATCGAATTGCTTTATTCAAATTTGAGTTTATCATTGCTCAGCACAAGCAGTGAATCATGCTCATATAATTACACAGGACGAATTCCAAGAAGTTGAAAGTTAACCGAGTTCAAAAAGTTAGTAAAACATTTACACAAACTCTACAGTTGACCTCAACATCCCTGGCCTGAGCCCAGCAAAACAAGACAGAACAGTTATTTCCCCACACCGAAAAACACACGTAAATGTCATCTGTATATGGCAGATTTCAGACATTAAATGAAAAAGCTGAAGTACATCCAATATAAAAATTTGGGAGCTATGCAAACTGTATGATTCAAAAATACCGGGATGTTGCATGGGAACTACCAAGACTGAAAGCATGAATAGGCAGGAAAAAATTCCCAACACACCACCACCAAACAAAAAAACCCAACCAAACTGTCCTTAAACAACAAAAGTAAAAACAATGCCATAATAATAATTAACCTTAAGACAGCAAAACACAACCTTACTTAGAGTTCAGCAAACACAGAAACAATGGTAATTTTCAAGACAAGTATAATCCACGTTCTTGAACATTTCTGACAAAATAACACGCAAAACACAAACCACACTACAGAAGCATCTCCCTATAAAAAGGAAAGTGATCTGAGGGGAGGGAAAAGCAGTGTATCTGAGATACACAAGAGTCTTCCTTCTGTTTCCTAACATATTACTGGGAAATATTTGGAGATACACAAAAATATTCAAAATTAATTGTAAATACTAATGATGTGTAAATAGATAGGCAAATATTTTATGAAACAAACTAGACAAATTATGTAATTCAATTAATATTGTTCTTCCTTGCTGAAGCACACCAGAAATCATTCAGAATGGAAAGTCTTCTGTGCTAAAACGGTAACAAAATCTATTTTCCAGATGAGTGGCTCTTATAGTCACAAGATCTCTTTCCCAGATGAGAGGTTTTACACTTAACAGTCATGACTAAAAAAATACTTTTAAACCTTTCTCTTTTTTAAAAGAAAAAGTTACTACATTTTTTCTGGACTTATTTTTATCTATCGAAAGAAATAGCTTTCTTGGATTGTTTTGACAAAAATTTAAGCTTCTTAAAAGTACCCTGTTTAGTAGACAAAACAGAAAGAATAACTGAACTCAACGGCAGAATTTCCCAGTATTTCCATAAAAATAATGGCACAGTATTCTCTGCACACATACGTTTTGGGTAAAATTCTGGCTCTAAAGCTTTAACCTCTAGGGAAAAAAGAATCAACTCACAAACGTCTTATCAGCAGTTTTAATCTTTCTTCCCCCGTACTGAGGCTTCAAATACACATTATTTATTTATTCACATTTCTGGCCAAGTGGGTTTTTAATTTTCCTATTTAATTAGACCAAGGCAGCTTTTCCAGGAGACAGCTGCATTATCCTCCTGCGGTGTGGGCACCCCTTCAGAGCCGCGAACTCGCACACCTGCTGGGACTCTAACGGCACCTTTTACTGGGACAACCGCGATGCCTGCAAAACAGACCCTGAGTGCGGAGAGGTTTTGGGAGCCGACGGCTTTTGCTTCCATCCCAGGCTGGGAGCGCTCCGGCGCTAACTCTAGCGCGCCGCTCGCCTGGAATGCCCTGGAGACGGCGCCTCAGGGCCCCCCTCGACCCCGCCGCCGCTGGGGCTCTTGGCTGTGTCCCTGCCGTACATGCCAGCGCCGGCGTGTCCTGCCTTGCTCCGCTTCCGACAGCTGCGACCTAAACCCTCGCTCTGAACACGCCTAAAAACCTTCCCTACCTTCCTTTCCTGTCCTCGGGCAAAAGCCTCCGCGGTCCTCCCTGTGCCCGGCCGGCGGCGGGGAGCGCGGCCCGGGACTCCGCGTCTCTTTCCGGAGCCGGCACCGGTGGCGCTCGGCAGGAACACCCGCAGAAACGCTCGTTCCTTCCTCACCGGCCGCCCCGCGCCGTCACTCGACCGGGACGGGGCGTCCTCCCGCCCGCCCCCGAGAGTAACGGAGACGCCGCTACCGGCGAGGCTTTCGCGTGTCTCCCGCCGCTCCCCGCCGCCTGCCCGGCCTCGCACCCAGCGGAGGCGCCGAGAGCGGGCACGGCTCGCGGGGGCTCGCCCAGCTCGGGAGCGGCGAGACGACGGCCGTCCCGAACGCGCTCCCGATCCCGGCGCCGTTGGCACCGGGAGGGCGGCGGGCGCGCGGTGTCCATGGCAGCGCGCGGACGCTGCCGCGCCCCTCCCCCCGCCCCCGCCGGCTGCGCGCGCTCACCGGCCGCTC
>WBMZ01003361.1:0-31610 GCA_013400975.1 Atrichornis clamosus | reverse complement strand
CGCAGGTAGCGGCGGGAGGCGCGCTTGGCCGCCCGAACGCCCCGGCGCCGCCTTGCCCTGGGCCCCCGGGGCTGGGCGGGCTCGGCTTCGCCGGGAAAAGGTGCCTGAAGAGCGGACTCCAGCAGGAGCGCCCCCGGGGGCTCACCCGGTGTGAGCGGGCCCCGAGTCTCCCATCTGCCGTCCCGAGGAGCGAAAGCAACGTCCCCGCATCCAACCGTAGCCACCGGCAGCGTTTCTTCAGCACCTGCCGGGCAAGGGCAAGGGGAGGTGCCTGGAGAATAGACCCCGATCGCATGCCTCTGCTGCTCCGCTGTGCTCGGAGCTGCCTGGGATTTTTTTCACCACGAACAAATCAGCCAGCATGCACTTCGGAAGTGCTGTATGCACCTGCTTCCATCTCTGAAAAAAACAAGCTCAAAACACAAGCTGAATGTAAAATACAATGAAATCCACAGAAGTTCTACTGCTGTTTTGAGGACCTTCTGAAACACTTAGCTGTAAACCATGGCAGTCTAAGAATTTGAGCCATATCTATTAATACTTGGGAAAAAAAAACTTAGATGTTGCATGGATGAAGAAGAACAAAGACCAGACCACTGCCACAGCAGAATGGTTACAGCTCCACATGCAGAATTCCTGATGTGCTCAGAAACTTTTTGCAACAAAAGGAATGTATTCTTTTTCCAGTACAGTAAACATCAAATACAACTTGTTCTTACATCAAGGAGATCTACATAACACATTGTCACTTATGTCTGGAAGTTACTCAGCCATTCCTCCCTGTACATCCCTAAAAAAAAAAGCAATCCTATACAAAACTGAAGGACTTCAGGTGAAATACTACTCTGAGCAGTCTTTTTTTTTTAACAAAGAATAATGCTCACCTTATTTTCACAGGCAAAACCACAACAAACTGAAAGAAAAGCAATCGACTTTGGATTTCAAAGTGTCTGTGAGCAGGTAGCCACATGCTCTATCTCTCAATCAAGGCTGAGTTCTTGACTGATATTACCACTGATTGCCAAAAGTCTGATGCTCTACAGACTTCCCAGTCTTGGTTATCGGTGGAGATCAGACACAGTTTTCATCAGAGTTCTACATTATCATTTATGTTACGTTGTCACTTTGTTATTTCAGTATGTGATTCTGGCATGTATCACTACAAATCCATCATAAATTCTGGGAACAAGGAGAGAACAGGATAGTCAGAAAACAGACAAGGTTAGAGGAAAGGCAATATCATAGAGAATTACTGATCTGGTACTTGCTTTCTTTGATCTTTCTAGTCAGAGGAGATTTTTGCAGAACCCTATGGCAGAGAAAAGGAAAACTCCCATTAAACTTTTAGCATCAAGTTTTCCATGCACAACTAGAAAAAAAATTAAGTCACCTATGAAATTACAAGACTCGGTAAAAGTCAATCTGAATGCATGGCCTAATTCTAGAGTACTGTAGGTTTTCTTGTCACCCCAACTCTTAATCACTTTCAAAAAAGCAGAAATGCATTATAACTGGACAGCTTTTTACTCCAATCTATTGGTTAATTAATCCCACATGCAATTCAGTTGAAATTAATAGAAAAAGTCACATTGTTATTCTCCTGAACACAGCCTAGCCTGCTCTCCAATTCCCAAGACTATAAATATTGTGAACAATAACCACCAGGGTAGGTGAGGCATTCTAAAGGAAGAATTACAAGAACTACTCTGAATAATTACAAGGAATAATGAAGAAGCCATTTCCAGCAGTCAATGTGTTGACACAGGTGTTGTTTGTTCTGCCATACGCAGTAAGAGAACACTGCAGAGACAGGGATTTATGTTCCCTCTCTGTGACATCAGCATGGAGGTCAGAAAACTCTAATAGAAACCTGGAAAAAGACGGTACAGTGCTCTGTAGCACCATCACTCATCCCTCAGAACTTGAAGGCTTTAAATTTTCACATTCATTTCTTTTTTATACTATCTGACTAGAATGCTAATACTTCTATTTCTTCTGCAAGCATGTGCAAGATGGAGCCTTGAATGTACAAACTGTTATTTTTGGTAGAAATCCCATCTTTGCTGCAGACAGTTAAGTTCCCCAGATAACCAGGACTAACCTCTAAAAAGAGATGTGTGCTTGAATGTCCAGTCCCAGTGCTTTCAAAGATCATTCTCTCTGCATATCAGACATTTTTTAATGCCTGATGTATGCAATACAAATAAAAATAAAAGTTGTTTTCTTTATGTATTTCTGTTAGCTAAGGCAACTTCCATGGAGGGTTTGGCCAGCGAGTTATTCTCACAAATCAAAGTAATCCCTAAGTGTTAGCAGTGAGGCTACGGACACGACTAAAACATGAGGTAATGGTGTTTAAAAATAAGTTGTTAAACAACTCAACTTCAGACAACTCTGGCCTTTCCCTTGTCTGCTGGTCTCTAAGTAATGATTCAAATACTGGAAAATATGTGATAATGTAAACTGGTAAGAAGGAGCACACATGGAAGTTAATTTGCCTTTATTTGGCGTCCACATTCCTTCTTCCAATACTTACACTTTTTATTTAAGGAGAAGAGAACATGCAGAAGTAGAGGATGTCAATTTACAGCATTTCTTCTAAAATGGCACTTAACATGAAATATGGTCCTACGAGTTAATGTTACTTTACATCTCCCTTCTTAATCAGATCAGTCCAGGTGATCCTAACGATGACTAAAACACACTGATGACATAACGCACAAAAGAACCTAGACTTTCCCTCATGTTGTCAGAATTGACCACACCTATGATACATACTTAGTACAAACTGGAAGGTGTTTAGGTGGGGCTGGCAATTTAAAAAAATAAAAAGGAGAGAAGAAAAACCCATACCCACCATGAAGAGTTGCAGAGAAGAATTACCCTTCAGAGAAGACTCTCAGAGGGCTGTCCTACTGCATGGACAGAACAAGAGATGGCATGGGCCTAAAAGCAGAAAGGCATGAGTTGTGTTATGTACATACCACATAGCCTGATTTATATCTGGCATCTCTACTACTATTCAGGGCCTGCAGAATTGACTAGGACCAGAACACTTATGAACTGTGTCACTTTTGGCTGACTCTTGTGACCAGGAGTCGTTCAGAGAGAGGCTACTCAGTATCCTCCTTCACAGACAGCAGCTCTTTTAGCACTGCTGAAGGTTCAGCACACAGATGCCGTGTGATCTCCGTATGTGCAAACATAAAACACCTTGGAGAACCTGTCAAGTGTTTCATGTATATTAGGTATGACAAGTCAGACCACATCTAATTTCTTGTGTTTGAAAGTGTTGTTCCCACTGGGCAAACACACAAATCTCCCTGCAGCCTTCTCAGCCCTGCCAGCTCCTTCTCGCCTCTGAGATCACTGAGAGCACTCAACACCTCGGAAACCACTTGGCCAATAAAGACATTCCTGCACTCAAGTCACTGAGGGATGTATTTCTAATCAGCTAGTACAGCCTTCAAGTAAAGCCTCAGATTGGGCTAACAGATACTGCAATTCATTAAAGCACCATTAAATGAAATTAAAATGCAATGCTAGGAAAGCTGACAATGTCTTACTGCAGCTTCTGTGGTGCAATGTTCCAAACAGAACAGCATCGTAAGCAATAAAAGCATTTGACAGATTCTATCAGACAGTTGTTTATTACAGAGGTGAACGACCTTGGACTGGCACAGACTGGGCACAGGCAGCACAGAAATAACCTCCTGTGAAAGAATAAAGAAAGAAGAGTCTTTCTTGCCACCTTAAAAGATTTGGATGTTATTTGAATGTTATTTTTGTCATCTTTAATATATTTCCTGCTTACATAAATTTTCCTAAATGTGCTTGCAAAAATTATTTTGCCTTTTACCAAACCATCAGATGCTACTGACCCAAGTCTTCCTGGAAACCATACCCTGTTACAGTCCCTTTAGTCAGGTGGTACCTCTCTCACTGACAACTGTTTCCATATGGAAAATTTTCATGTATGTTAAATTCTTATATGCTTTTCATTTCAGTATTGATATTTAAAAATAAGTGGAACTGTGTTTGTATGCAACTATTTGGTAAAAGCATCTAATCATTCAGAGAAAAAACTGTTTCTCCTGAGCTACTTATTTGCTTCCTTTCCTTCTGTTTCAATAACACTAACACCACTTGAAATTAATTTGCCACATCCAATGTAGAAAAGGAAGAATATAAGCACACACTACTTATGCATATTAATACATGGTTAAAATGAGAGCAGAAAAAGAAAGCAATTGAAATCAGAAACATTTGTGTCTGCACTGTTCCTCACAAACTTCAATATAAACCAGATCTGGATACTTTCAGTGTTACACTTCCATATGTAGCTGAGTAGAGAGGATTCTGACTGTTCAGTTCTACCTGGTGAGGATTTGACAGCTGTCCTTCCTCCCAGAAGAAAATGCATAATCCAAACAAGTTATGAGATGTCCTGGTAACTGAAGTGGCACAGTTTTACTACCCAGGCACCTTGGATTGTGAATTCTGGTGCCTTATTCCATCCACTACACCAGACGTCCTAAAACTTACCAAAACTCTCAAGATGTTTAATACAATTTGAAAATGCACAGTTTGTAGACTTAAAAAAAAAAAAAACAACCAAACAAACAAAAACACCAAAACCCACAAACACTCCACAACCAACAGACAGATCCGGTAATATCACGGAATAATCTGCCAGGAAAGGGACCCAAAAAGGATAATCAAGTCCATCTATTAAGTAAATGGCCCATACATCATTGATATCGAGCAATCCTAAATAGGGATGCAAGTTTTGTACAACTGCTTTTGCCCAACTTCCTAGCTTTGCAGCCTGAGTGTATATTGAGAAGATTACATGGCAATTTAAAAAAAACCACAAAAAAACACCTTTTGACATGAAATACATTTTGAACTATAGATCCACTTGGGAGCAAACTTAGCAGAGGAGTTAGAAGCCCATCATTATTCTCTGTTAATACCATCCAGCACAGCACATGCTGCCTGTTATGACAGGTGAGCACTTAACTAGCAACTGGCCCAAAGAAAAGTCTGAGTCTGCAGAGTAAAAAATAAGCAACTTTGAATTATTTTATACCAAATCTCAAAATAAAAAAGCTGGCAAAGCAGGCAAAGCCAAGAGTGTCTTTACTTAAATTCACAGTGGACAGGAAATGCAAAGAAATGCTACAGAGACAGTCAGACTGTCTGGAAGATGGGTCACATCCTAAACATCTCTGCCTGTCACCACCCTCAACCACTCCCATTAGCTCTTGCACAAGCTTGGTCAACCCTCATAAAAAAAAAATTATCCTGAGCTAAACCAAGTCCACTGGGCACTGTTAAGTACATCTAATTCAATTTTTGTGTTGTAAACACATCATAAATACCAGACCAAAGAGATGTAGAGACACCCTTGATTGAGCCAAGACAGTCCCAAACTGTAGGTATCACATTCGTAAGAGTCAGGACATGATTTCATCATGCCTTGTACCAGAACAGAGGGTTTTCTATCCTCAGTTTCAGTTTATGTCTGACAATTCATCCTCAACATGACAGAATGGAAAAAAACCATAGGGAATTCAGCACTTAAACCAGGTTAGAACTTAAGGCAGGCATTCTTTCTCCTCCAGCAGGAGTTTCTAGAGGGTCATCTTTTTGGCTTTGTCACATAATAATGCCAGGGAACAAGCTCTGGTCAAATGACAATCCACAAGAAGCAGGGCCCACACATACCTAGCAAAATGGTCTCCAGTGAATAGACTGCTTCCAAGTCATCCGAAAACTAACCCATCTGCAGCAGGCCAGAGTTCCCATGGGCTAATTTATTCTGCTCTTTGATCATAATTCAGAATATCTGCCTTTGGACAGAACAAATTAGCCTATGCAGAACCCAGTGCTGTCGCACCAAAGTGCTTCTGGCATCTCTGTGCTACACCAATCTAGCGTTAGATAGAGTTAGAATAGCTCATATAGCAAAGCCTATTTTTGGACTGCACAGACAAGCTGGCATGGGCCAGAGTGTCCTCCACGTTACTCCAATTAGCGCTGCCCCTTTGCTCTCAAAAAGGGATCACCAAGGAGTTCTAAGTGCAGGAGTCAGGAAATGAATCCCACAAGGTCTGCCTCACCTTAGGGCTGCAGAAAGAGAAGATGTCATAGCATTTGCTGTCTTGGCTCTCCATCACTGATCACTCTTTAGATGACTGACCCAATTATCAGCATAACACAATGTCACATCACATTATGAGACTAAGCAGAACTGGGGTTTTTTTCCCCTCAATATACTCAGTCAGAGCTCTGTAAAAACTCATCCTATGATCTTACTTTCAAGGAGTTTATGAGCAGGTAAAAAACAAGAAGCTGTCATACATTAGCTGGCAGGATTCCCCCCATGCCTGGGGAATTGTGTTGTTGTCACTCACCCAGCTAAGCAGAGATAACACTGACAATAAATTTGAAGAATTGGGGGGAAACAGCTGTTAATCTTTAAAGAGATTAATGAAATTCAAATAAGGTTTCAAACATATCAAAAAACAGTATTTCCCTTACAGACAAATTTAGGTGAGGTGATCATAGATTATGTCACTTATTACTCAACACTTTATATATAGCCCTGACTTTTCTTGAGATGACTAGAAAACACTGCCAGCTGTCCATGACCTCCAAATAAAGGATAATCTTGCCATGCAAAATGTAGATTGCATAGAAGCAAAAAGGGGAATATCCTTCACCCAAAAAAAATCCCTGAAGATAAAAAGAAAAAAAAATACATAAGTATGGCAAGAAGTGAATTACTAGAAAATTACTAAAAATCCATTGCATTGCATCATGGTCGTAATTAAGTTTAGCATAATTACACCATGTCTGGAACCTGTGAAGATTTATGGATACACTTGACTTAGGAGCCTCCTTGAAGCTTTAGCTCCTTATTGCCCAAAGTCATTCAAGATAAGTCTTGACAGGCACAAGATTCAAGAACACAGGACTCACAAACTCTGCCTTGCCAGGGCATAATGCTATCATAGTGACATGCAAGCAGAGAATGACATTCCAACAGGAAAGTCAGTAAAAGTGTGACTCCTTCCTGATAACTTTGTCCATAATGTTACTAAGCAACATGAATTTGCAGACACTTTACTGCTGCAATTGCAGTGATCTCTCAGATAAAATTGGTACAGCTTCAGTCTGAAGTCTGAGTAATTTCTGAACCCTGTAATTAGTTTTATCAGAAGGAAGATTCAGACTATTTAATCTCACATAGAATAAATAGACAGTTAATTTATAGTGGTTTTCATGTTCTCTACATTTTCTGATATGCAATACATGTTTGCTTTTTTCCTCCATTTTTGGTATTTTAAGCAGCAGATACCCATCCAAGAAATCTCAATATCCTAAGGAGCTGAGCACCATAAAGCAAATCAGCCTGTTTATTCAGGAAACCTTTTACTGATAAGAATTGTACACAGAAGAAATATAAAGTTATAGCTATCCAGTGTAGCACTGTGCCATCTAGCAAGTTCATGGTGTATATTTGCATGAATTAAACACTACACACATTTTTTTAATGAGCCTCTCAGGAAACATCACCACTCTTTAAATCAATGATCTTTCACCCCACATGAAGTACCTTACTTTCTAATCTACCCTTAGTTTCTAGAGTGCACAATTCAAGAAGTTCTCATGGAAATTCATTTTTGGCAAATAACTGAAGGTATCTTTGTGCATTCTCTAGATCAACCCTATAAAAATTGGAAGATATACTAAATTTCTCATGCACTTGAGAGTTCAGAAAAATTCAGTATGAACATGATAACACAGAATAGCACATTAAACTCTGACAGGTCTCTGTCATTGCACTTAACAAACATCATTAAGTGGCTGTATCATGAAATACAACTTTAGAGGTTTGATCATGCACATCTGAAATCAACAGAAGTTTTTCCTCTCTTTCCTTGGGACTGAACCAAGAGTTAATTACTATAGGCAACGTTTCCAGAACTGGTAAATTCTAAGCAGCTCTCAAAAACAATAATAAGGAATTGTTGGGTACAGACTGAGTTTGAAGTCTGTGTTAAGGTTTGACTCTCATGTCTTATTGAACACTTATAACTTTTAAAAATCTGGATGCCTATTGATAAATCTAAATTCAAGTAATGGGGTCTTTGAAATTCTATTTCAAAAAGTACAGCAAAATCTATTACAACATAGTAGCACATCGTTCTTAAAATACAAGTTACTCAAAAAAATCTAAAACTATAGACAGACACTTGTTCTTAAAAATCTATTGCAAATCTTTAAAGAATTCATTAGTTTCCTAAGATTGATAACTTCAACACATCATCCACTGCATTCTGCTTCTTCTTTAAAAGAATGGTATATTTAGCAAAGCTATTAATAAAAACTCACATCAAGAAGAATTTATTTCCTTAAAAGTGTCTATGTCTTGTAGCTGGAGAACTTGTGAATCACTTGTTATAAAACTATTATAGCAGATTTCAGCCTCTTTTGATTTTTTTCGGTCTTTTGGGGGAATGCAGAAGATTCACTCCCCCTCCTTTCCCCATTGCTTTAATGAGCCAAGCATAACAGCATTTCACCTTACACAGCATAAATCCAAAGTCTATTTCTCTATCATAAATTTTATTACTGTCTGCTTTTGTTACATAATAGTTCCTAAGGCGTTTTCATAACCTGTTACCTGTTGGATACACACAGAATGAATTCTCAAAAAAATCCTCAAAGCTACTTCTTGATATTCAACCCTCCCAATCCATATCATAGTTCAGAATACATGACACAGGGGTATAATGGCTTTATTGCAGCATCCATCAGTATCAGACTGCTGACATTATCTGTGACTCAAAGAAAATCTGCCATAGTAGTTCTCATACACTCTAAAAACCACTTTGCTTTCAGAAGTACTTGAGTTACAACCACATGCTGGCTTGCCACCTTTCAGATAGTACTGAATAAAAGCTTACAAACATAACCCCTTTGTGAAGCTTTTCTTTTTACAATTTTTATTCAACATACGCTATAGTTTAAACAGCATTGTACCCTAGAGCTAGGTTTGTGCAGTCAACTCATCACCTACCTAGGACACCCTCATCTTACCAACACCACTTATCTTAGAACATGCACCCACTCTCCTATTAAATATTCTACCACATTTCACAGAGAGTATCCAAGAGATAGACAAGCCTGGATTAGAGAAGGACTCACACGTTGGCCAGGAAACAATTTTCATCAGTCTTGCCACCAAATGAAACACACGCTTTTCACAAAAGCTGAGAAAAGCTCATAATACATGAGAGCAGCAAGGCAGCTGTGGATGAAACACTTGTACACCAGGAGATAGAACAGAGTCAAATGAGTCAGCCCTTACAATGACTGAGAAATGCCAGGCTAAAAGCACATGAGAAAAGTAGCTGGAAGGATAATCCTGAGTATTCAAACAACAGATATTCCTACTCACTCACTCCTGTTCCACTTCACATGCAATAATTAAATCATTTGGCCCAGGAACAAAATAGTCTAACATCACAGAGAAGACCTGAAAAGGAGTTTTGTGTCTAGTGTACTCCAGAACCAGGAAACCAAGTCCAGAGGGGAAGAGAAACACAGCCTAGAGAAAAAAGAGCTAAACTGGTTTTGTTCGGATTAAAAAAAAAGTCATTTCTTTTCCAATATATTATCCAGTATCTCACTTACCAAGCTGCTCATGCTACCTGGTGCTTTTACAGTGACGAAAGTATAAGGGGTCACCAGAGTTTCCTGAATTCACACCACAGTAGCAGTAAGAAGAGAGATATTGCATACAAGTTTGCATGGCTACGCCACCTCAGCTAGAGTATCTCACTATCCCCTAACTCAATCCAGGAAATATTTCAGAATCAAAATGCCAGGCCCACAAAGAGGCTATAACTACCTTTAGGAGCCTGCAAGCTTTCTTCCCTCAGAAACCTCTGTTACTAGATATATATCTAGATATATATCTAGATATATATCTATCTATATCTATCTATATATCACCCACCCTCCTCCAAGACTTCAGCTGCCAGTGTTCAAGCCATGCTCTGATGCAGCACAGCTGTGTAACCCGGAACAGGATCCTGTGAGAACAGCTGTGAGAGGCTTTATCTGTGTCTCCACCCACACACCTCCCACCCTTTGGCTCCAGAGCTGTATTTAAGCTCAGGATTGTGCCCTAGTTCTCCTCTAGGCTGTGTTCTAGGTATACCCGGCTTGGTTAAGGAGACTTTTTAGCTAGACTTATTACTACCTGATAAATCTAGTCTAGTAAGGGAAACCTTATGGTATCAATCGTAAAATTAGTTTTATAGTCACAAAATAGGGTTCTCCCTTCTTTCTAAGTGCATTTGCACATACAAGTAGTACAGAGGTTTTACATTGATATAAACATGGAATTCCCCAAATTAATTATAAAATTATTTTTTTAATCAATATTCTTTTAATATTTATTTTCCAAGTACATTACATTTGACCTACATATAAGAAATGAAAAACAGAGATAAAGTATACCTCCAGCTATTCACAGAGATTCTGGCACTCCTTTCTGTGCAGTTAATAGGTCTAGAGTTCCCAAACTACTGCAGTTTACTTATGTTGTCTCTAAACGGAGGAATAAAGACTGTTTCTCCTGACATAAAGGAATGTTGCTGAAAGGTTGTCTTAACCTTCTCTGACAGTACTGCAAAGAGCCTCTTTCTGAGACACAAAATGAACGAAGTCATGGCACATTTTCAAGAAGGTGGCAATTTGTATAACCAAAAAAAGAAAAATCTTCCCTATTAAAACGAGAAATACTTATTGTAACTACATACATATACGTATGTGCAAAGAATAGCTGAAATATTTGAGAAATGCCTTTTTCCAGTCTTAATGTCTCTATATGGGGATAAACATATAAAGGCAGTGCAAAAAGGAGAATACGATGCTAACATATAAAGGCAGTGCAAAAAGGAGAATATGATGTTAAAATACTTCTTAAAAGGAGGAGGAACAATAAATACGACCCAGCCGTGTGCACGTAAGGACCTGGCAGGCTTGATCTCTTGCAAGGACAAGCTGCCCACAGGCCACCAGGGCGAGCTCTCGCCCAGCAAATGCAGCCCCAGCCCTGCAGCTCCGCCGCGCGGGTCCTTCCCTCCTCCCGTGCTTTCAGGCAAGGGGACGGGAAGAAAGAAAACACGTTATTTCAAGCCGAATGGCTTCTCTTCGAAACCTTTTATACCTTCGTGCCTCTGTCCTTGAGCAAAACGAGCGCCAGTGCGCAGAAAGGGTATTTCCCACGGACAGGTTCACACGTAGCCACTCACCTTTGCTGACATGGGCTCTGCTCGGAAAGGATTTGTCACCGAGCGCTCGAAAGCCGGCCGAGCATCTGGCCATTTTAGCTTTTCTCTCCTTCTCCATACTAACACAGGAGCATGTGCTTAACTTCAAGGGTGTGAGTGGTTTCCTCGATTTTTAAGTAAAATACGTGCTTTGGCGGAGTTGACCCCCTAAATCCCATCACGAACCACAGAGCAGAATCGGATGTGAACCAAAGGGAGCTCGTAGCTGGTGCCACCATTTGTACACTCACTGTGGCCACATTTCAAGCCAGACTTTCTTCAGATCAGTAGTTACAGATCAGAATAAGGCATAACTATTTTGAGAAGAGTGATATTCCCTGTGACAGGGCATTTATTCTTAGCCACAGAAATATGTTGCTGCAGGTGCAGATTTCTAGTGATACTGAAACTTACTGAGGTTTCAGTATTTGAAGAATCAAGGAGATTTTTATAATGATCAAAACATGGTTATTTTATCTATACAAAGATTCTTGTAGATACTATTCTTCACCTTAACTAATTTTGCCCTTAGTGCTAGGTTCCTTAAAGTCCATTCCCTTCAGTGAATTCCACTATTATAAGGATATAGAGCATTAAACTTCAAGGAACACCTTGCAAATTTCAAAAATACTTGATGAGGGGGGAGACACACCACAGGTTACAGACTTTCCACTAACAGCGCTAGCTGCAGTGCAATCATCAATCTCAGGAGGAACACAAAGACAACTAAAATCCAAATAATAGCTGAAGAACAAACACTTTCTTCCAAACTCCAAACAATAGTATCCTGCTTGTGCGTAGTTACTGTTAAAATTTTCTATTATTTGGATAATCAGCTTGAAAAGCTGT
The DNA here is from genome assembly GCA_013400975.1 of Atrichornis clamosus. NCBI lineage: Eukaryota > Metazoa > Chordata > Aves > Passeriformes > Menuridae > Atrichornis > Atrichornis clamosus. The sequence continues at coordinate 19,407 of WBMZ01003361.1, read as the reverse complement.
CTAATGCAGCAGGTTTTTTTGTTTCATGTTCACACTCAGTCCCAAACACTGTAGAGCATCTTATGTAAGTGGCTATGTCTTCAGTTTGTGCTGTATTCACAATATTTAGTCCTGGATGCAGACATTGCAGAGGAAGGGAATATAAACTCTCAGTGTATTGTTTAAAAATATACAAATGATGTTTAAATTACAAAGAATGCAGACAAGTAGTTCTTCATATTTCCAATGCATTATCATGTAAGAAAGACAGGACTCAATTTGGTGGTACAAACTTCAGACTACATTAATTATTCTCACATAAAATCACTTACATATCTTTTCCAAACATGGTATGACAGTAAATGGCTAGTTAGCAGTGACACAGATTAAAGCATTTTAATTATCCATGAACAAAAATGTAACTTGCAGTAGTTACAGATTTCATTTTAACTATGTTTTAAGAGAGGTGATACTCTGACATTGCAAACTCATTGTTTAGTGTCATGGCTTCCTTACATTTGCACCTAGGTACAGCATCTTTGTCCTATGTAATTTACATCCCAGGTTCAGCTCACTGCCATGAAAACCAGGATATCACCTCTCAGCCATAAACTCCTGCTCTTTACCATGCTCTAGTCTGGTTCAGCCTGGACCTGATAAAAGCTGATTCAACTACAAAGCATTTTCTGGACTAGAGAGTTAAATCAGCTCAGGAAAGTCTGACAGAACCAAAGCAGGACAGGGAAAGGAGGACTAGCTCTCCGTTATGGATAGCGCCCAGGAAGATTAGCTGGCTAATTTAGCTGGTTAAGTCAAATACCCACAGTTGGGTCTTATGAACTCCTCTCGGTTTATCTCTACAGCTATTTCTGTCAAGGTTATTCTTCTTGCTGGTTACAACTTAGAGTTGCAATCACATGGTGTGCTTCAGTGAGGTGGCTTAAACAAGGACACGTGGATGCCCTGGTAAAGTTGCACTCACAGCATTCCACTCACTCTACTGTTTGCACGAAAGGAGATACTGCCTGCATTCTATTGCTCTTATCACCACATGCCCCTGAAGTTTTAGTTAACAGAGCAACACAGCGCTAAAATAGACTATTTCAATCATTATGCACACAATTATCAAAGTATATCTCATTGCTTTATAGCACTCTGTAACATCATTAAGTTGCTGAAGAACTGTCACCACTTAACAGCTACACCTTCCCCTTGGTATTAAATCCTGAAAGGTGATACTCAGACTTCTTTTGAATGGCAGCAGTAGTCAGTGCAACTAAGATCTTAAAAGCTCCCTTAAGTTTTTAAAGCAGAAATTAAGCTTGGAATTTCCTTTGAAGAAATTGAAATTTTCTTCAATTTAAAACCTCCTTGTAAAAAGACTAAACTTTCTCTCTGAGACCGTAAATACTCATTCTTGCCTATCAGTTTTGTCCTGGGTAACCCAACTGGGCATTCGTGAAAGCAAACAGTATAATCTGCATAAAGCAATCCATGCTGCTAAACTCATTATAGTTCTTACTAGTCTGGCCTCTAAATTCAACAGATTTATCAGGTTTTTTTACTTCCTTCAAAAGCAACATTCTACTTTGTATAACCATAGAAGCAAAGTAACCAATAAAATTTGAACGCCACAAAACTTAATCTAAAATCTCTGTTGGTTTAGCACAGTCAATAACAGAATTGGTTTGCATTCTTACTATTCCAGTTACCAAAGTTCAAAATGATTGTCACAAAGCATTAAATTTTCCTGCTGCCAGCAAAATGACTGCTAAAACAGAAATGGCACAAAAATCTGCTAATGGAACAATTCTACAAGGCAGAGATAATGACTCTGTTTATCTCTATGTTCCCTCAAATGACTGTTCACAGTCATAAAGCAGCATATCTCACTCTGGTAATCATAGAAGCACAGTTAGGAAGTCAAGTCCTGAACTGCTTGTAGGTGAGTTTTAGAAAAAATATAAACTTTCTCTGCTTAGACTCCCCAGTAATGAAATTGTATTTTCAAGTAAGTAAGACTACTCTTTGGAAAATAATTCTCCGAGTTCACACAAGACTCCACAAAATCCTGGCAACTGTTTTTTTTACTTACAACCCTGACCTCTCATACTTATTCTTCACAGTCACTCACATAAGTACTGGAAGAGTAACTTTCCTTTTTATTTCTCTTATAATTTGTGATCAGTGAAGAACAGTTTTTAAAACTGCAAATAGTACAGAAAAGCTTCATGAGTCTTTTTAAATAGCTCACAACTGAAATTTGCCTTCATGTGCTGGTATTGGCTGGGGTAGAGTTAATTTTCTTCACAGCAGCTGGCATGGGGCTCCTGTTTGGATTTGTGATGGAAACAGTGTTGATAACTCAGGGATGTTTTCATATTTCTGAGCAGTGCTTACACAGAGTCAAGGCCTTTTCTGCCTCTCACAACACCTCAACATCTACGAGGTTGGAGGTGCACAAGAAATTGGAAAGGGACACAGCGTGGAGAGCCGACCCCAAATGAGCCAAGGAACATTCCATACCATATGGAGCCACGCTCAGCATATAGAGCTGGGGGAAGAAGGAAGGGCAGCATTTTAAGAGTGATGGAATTTGTCTTTCCAAGTGACTGTTACATGTAATGGAGCCCTGCTGCTCTGGGGATGGCTGAACACCTGCCTGCCCATGGGCAATGGTGAATTAATTCCTTGTTTTCCTTTGCTGGTGCGCATGGCTTTCACTTACGTGTTAAACTGTCTTTGCCTCAGCACACAAGTTTTCTCACTTTTACACTCCTGATTCTGTCCCTCAGCCCATGGGGAGGACTGAGGAAGCTGCTGCACAGGGCTTTGTTGCCAGCTGGGGTTAAACAACACTTCATTAAGAAGAACCCAAAGATAACCATTCTTTCCTGCAATACAGAGGCTCCTTTCCAGTTCCATAAAAATTAATTATCAGGAGGATAACTAGGTACAACACCTAGTTTTGAAGTTAAAAAAAAAAAAAGAAAAAAAATATCTTTGGCCCATTGTATAACTAAGGACCATAAACTTATTTTTGCCAAGACTTTTAGTTACTGACAGACTAAGTTCTGTGTTTGTGAAGTTGTAAATACAGTGAGGGCTTTTAGCTTTTGCATTGAACATCGCAGATCAATATCTTTCAAATACATTCCTGTCCAAGTACAAAGTTCATTAAATCATTGCTTGTCAGTTTGTTTTTTGGTATGTGGTGTTTTTTTAACCCAATCTAGTGTTAAACGTGTAAGATGAAACAAGTGACTGGCACATGAAAGCCTGGGCAGACCTTTTCAGGATGGTGAGGGGGGTCATAAGTTATTTCAAGGAGCTTATTAGCATAAGTTGTTAACAGCGAGGCACTGCAGGAGTTGCACGTGCTGCATTTCATTTCCCAAGCTGCAATCCCTGCAAGGGACACTGGAAAAGCACGGGAACGTCCCATCTCTTGAGCAGCAGGACTCCCGTTAGTGTGCCACAAACTCCAGCTGCCCTCAGCCTGCCCCTGCCCGGCAGGGTGGCACTGGCGGGCAGGTCCCGTGTCCCCTCACACCTGAGGCAGCTGCCAGAGCCAAAGGGGGAAGAGAGGGCCGCGGATGGATCAACAACAGCCCCAAGGGTAGGCTAAGGAGAGCTAACGAGCTCCCGCGAGGATGGTCGCCCTGATGAGCGCTGAAAACAGGGAGACCTGCCAACCATCCAGCTTGCTTTATCCTCCACCAGCACTGAGAGCCCCCAGAGAGGCTTCTCTAATGGCTGTGAGAGGCACTGGACACGCTGAGGGGAGCGGAGAGCCAAGGCCAGGGGCACAAAAACATCAGCGGGGTCGGGGGGGGGCACAAGGACATCAGCGGGGTCGGGGGGGGCACAAGGACATCGGCGGGGTCGGGGGAGGGCCCTCCCATGGCGCGCAGCTCCCGCGCCGTGGCGGCAGGGGGCGCCGTGGTGCACCGCCGGCGCGAACTACAGCTCCCAGAATGCAGCGCGCAGCGGCGCATGCGCCCACTCCCGTCCCGGCTCCTGCTCGGCCCGGCAAACGATGGGACTCGTCAGCGCCGCTTTTCCCCTCCGGCGGCTGCGGCGGTCGGGACCTGGCGCTGCTCCCGCCTCTCGACCCCGTTGGTTATGGCCCTAACCATGCCTTTTCCCTCTTCTTGGTACCCGGGGGTGCCGCCGCGACCGGAAGTTCCCGTTGCCATAGCACCCGTCTCCCCGATGAGCATGCCAGGTGTCCCCGGAAGCGGTCGGACATGGTGTTCCATGTGGGGATGGTCCCCGTTGCCCCCAGCAGCCGCGCCCCACGTGGCTCCGCCGTTAAACGCCGCGACTCATTCATTGCAGCGCCTCGCGGCGCCGCGCTGGCCACGCCCTCCCGCGCACGCCATTGGCCGAGCGCCACTCCGCCCGCCAATCGGCACCGGCCACGCTCCGACCGCAGGAAACCGCACATGGAAAGCCGCGATTGGCGGCAACGGCTGCAGGCCCCGCCTCTCCCGGCTCTCCATTGGCTGCGTGTTTGGCGTGGGGCGCTCCTATTGGTGGCAGAGGCGCAGCCCCCCCCAACCGGGGGTTGATAAGGCGGAGGGGGAGGGCCGCGGCCGCTCCAGCGGGATCGGCGGCGGCAGCGCGGGACGAGCTCGGGAGCGCGGGGCGGCGGCGCCGGGGGCTCTGCTCTTGTTACCATGGCCGCCATGAAGCCAGTGTGGGGGCTCGCTCTGGCGTGTGTGCTACTTCTGGCTGGTGAGTGCCCGCGGGCTTCTAGAAGGTTCTGGCAGAGGGGTGTCGGGGTCCCGGCCAACAGGCCCCCCTGCCATGTGCTGGGGTGAGGGGGACGGAGGCCGCCAAGGGGAGGTGGAGTGTCGGGGGGGAACCCTCGCTCTGCCCCGCGGGAAAGGGACGCGGTGCTTGGCCCCCCCGCCTGCCCTGCCCGGGCCTGGCCCTCCCCGGGGATGGGGCGGCGGGGGGAGGGGGCCGGCGCGGCTCATGCGCCGTCACGGGCGGGGGCGGAGGGTGGGAGGGGGCCGTCCCCTTGCCCATCTCCCGTGTCTCCGGTTGGGCTGAACGCCCCTGGGAAGCGAGCGGGGGAGTGGAGGGGCAGAGCTGCGCCTAAACCAGTGGGGAGGAATAAGCGGAGAAGTTGGGCAGTGTAGTGTGTGGGCATCTGGCGCAGAGCGTTGGTTTCTTTGTTTTTCTAGTGTCGGTCAGAGCCGATGAAGTGGATGTAGATGGGACCGTGGAAGATGACTTGGGTAAAAGCAGAGAAGGGTCTCGAACAGATGACGAAGTTGTTCAGAGGTTGGTACCTGGGGCGGCCTTACTCTGGAAGGGTCAGTTTGAGCACCAGTAATGCATAAGGTCTCAGAAATATGGAGGGAACACTATTTAAAAAAGAGATCAAGTCAACTGGGAGAAATAAAATATTTTTGGAAAAGATTGTTTCCTTCTAAATAGAAATGAGCTCGAGAACTTGGATTCAGAAAAATTCAACTTGTTTTTGTCGAATATTACTAAGAGTACGTTGCTACAGTTTTACTTATGCATGTCATAAATGGTATCAGTTTAGTGCCAATGGATGGAATAGCTCTGTCTGTGAACTGCCTCACCTCCTGTGAGGTGCACCACATGCTGAGGATTGCAGTGGCTTTAACATACCTGTGTTATTCCCTGAATTTCTTTTTATGAAAGAAGTCTTACATGCAAGCATAAATTTTCACTCAAGTTTTGGATTAAAGTTATGGAGTTGAAGATGGCTGCTCTTGCATTTAGCTCCTTTAATCACATGATTGTGGGCTGCATCAGTGATTAAGGGTCTTCATAGTGTTCAAACTAAACTATTATTGCAGTTGCTTGATGATGAAATTAGTAATGCTTTTCGTGGACGAGACTACTTTATAGGTTTTCATTGTCCTAACAGAGAGGAAGAAGCTATCCAACTAGATGGCCTAAATGCATCCCAGATCAAAGAAATCAGAGAAAAATCTGAGAAGTTTGCATTTCAAGCAGAAGTCAACAGAATGATGAAGTTAATTATCAATTCTTTATATAAGAATAAAGAGGTTAGTGCCTTTATCTGCAGATCACGTTACAATTTTGGGGGCAGTGTGTGTGTGTCTCTTCTGGAATTCCTGACTGCTGGTTTCTATTTCAGATTTTCCTGCGAGAACTTATTTCAAATGCTTCGGATGCTTTAGATAAGATACGGTTGATATCATTAACTGATGAAAACGCTCTTGCTGGCAATGAAGAACTTACAGTCAAAATCAAGGTAAGGATTAGATACAAACGCCTCTCACAGGAGTGGTGGAGGAATGTAAAAAGATAGTGCATCATTCCATCTGCATTTTTTGCTTAATACTGGTTCAAATACAAACTAGGAATACATGAAGATTCCTGCAATTAACTTTATCAAAGATTATTTCTCCCTTAATGGTAAAAATATGTTTCTGATTTTATAAAGAGCAACTAAAGTATTGGAATACTTTGAAGAAAGATCTGTCTCATTTCTGTAGTTACTGCAAATTTGGTTTTTTGGAGCCAGGCATGTTTGAATAGCTACTATGTACCACTTTTCTGTGGCATGTGTTATGTATGAAGATTCAAAGTTAAGTCAAACTGCATTTTTTCTTTATTTTTTTCAGTGTGATAAAGAGAAGAACATGCTTCATGTTACAGATACGGGCATTGGCATGACAAAGGAGGAGTTAGTTAAAAACCTGGGTACCATTGCAAAGTCTGGTACAAGTGAATTCTTGAACAAGATGACTGAAATGCAGGATGATAGCCAGTCAACATCTGAGTTAATTGGCCAGTTTGGTGTTGGCTTTTATTCTGCTTTCTTGGTAGCAGACAGGGTTATTGTCACATCAAAACACAACAATGATACTCAACATATTTGGGAGTCAGATTCAAATGAATTCTCTGTGATTGATGACCCAAGAGGGAACACTTTAGGACGTGGCACAACCATAACGTAAGTATTAAGTTTCTTTAAAAGATAAAAAGTTGTGTGGGTGCACTTTGTTTATTGGAATATGTGAGTGACTTTAGCTTTGTGGTTCATTTAATTCTTGTAGTACAGCTTTATTCAGTTTAATAGGAACATGCAAGCTACACTGCATCCAAAGAGAAGTGTAGCTCACTTCACGTTCTGTTACATGAGCTAAGAGAACTGTCAGCGAGAAGAGACTTAGTATAAAAGAGCTGATACTGGTGCTCTGATTTGAAGTAAAGCAGTGAGAGTGCATCAAGATCCTGATAAGTATCAATATGATTTGATGTTTTCATTTAGACTTTTGATTATGGCCTTCTGCCTCAGTGGGTGACAATTGCTAGTTGAGTAAAGATTGTATTTTTTTAAGAGATACTTGGAGCTGAACTGATGAAAGCTCACTTGCATAAATCTTGCATGAATTGCTATAGCTATTGCAAGAATCACAGAATATTCTGAGTTGGAAGAGACCCACAAGGATCATCAAGTCCAAGTGAATGGCCCATAAAGGGATCAAACCCCAACCTTGTCTATTAGCACAATGCTCTTACCAACTGACCCAATCTCAGTGATATTAAAAAATATATCTTCTGCTATAAAACTTTGTCAAAATACTTGTCCAGCACTTTGAAGGTTTGGTTTGGTTTTGTTTTGTTTTGTTTAGACTTGTCTTGAAGGAGGAAGCATCTGATTACCTTGAGCTGGACACTGTTAAAAACCTAGTGAAGAAATACTCACAGTTCATCAACTTCCCCATCTATGTCTGGAGCAGCAAGGTAAATGTATTTAACTGAGCATTGCACCATATAAGCTTTGGTTGTGACAGCTGTCTGGACAGATCTTTCATGAAGGCTGAGGGCCTGCCATAGAGCTGCTATTCGTCTGATTTCTAAAATTCCTCTGTTCCTGACTCTTTTGGCTACTATTTTACTAGTTACTTTTTCCCCAAATGCTAGTCTGTTGCTAAAATAACAAACTTCACTAAAGGAACTTGGTTTTATTCTGATTCAAAGAACTCTATCAAAGGAAAAAGACTATTAATTACTAAGAAGGATCTTTCTTCCACAGGCTTTGGTAGATGGAAGCTTTGTTAAGTTCTCAAGCCATGGTTAGGTATCTTTGTGGAAACAGAGCAATGTCTTAGATTTTAGGCCCAATCTGATGTTTTCTTGGTGTAGCACCAACTTGAAATCCCCTAAGTCTCTGATTAACATTATGTGTAAAGCATTGAAAAATGTAGATTTGTGTATGGTGATCTCCCAGTGTATTGAAGCAAAGCATACGTTAATGAAAAATGCAAGTGAAAAATACTACCTATAGAGAAGTTTGCTATAGACAGATAGTAGAAGTCAGGCTGGTGCTGTGAGAGATTAAGCTGTTTGAGAGAGTACCTGAACATACCTGGTAGGAAGCCAAGGTGTTCAAATCCTCACTTTCAGTTGTCTCTTTAGACAGAGACTGTTGAAGAACCCATTGAAGAGGAGGAGGCAAAGGAGAAAGAAGAAGAAACAGATGATGAAGCAGCAGTTGAAGAAGAAGAGGAAGAAAAGAAACCAAAAACTAAGAAGGTAAGCTCTGTTAGACTTGGGGTCCTTAACTCATGTCAGATAGATAGCAATTTTCCTAGGTAGTCCTGCAGAGGTGCATGTCAGCAGTGTGTGCTTTCCAGAAGCAATCCTTTTTAAGTGAGGTGTTTTGTCAGGAAAGAAGATTGTAAATGAAGCAGACTAAGTAGAAGTCAGGCAGATGATTGGCAGTAGCCTTGTGAAGCTGTGGTCACAGAGCTAATTATAAATACTTGCGTGAACCGCTTGACATTGTAGCGGAATTCTGTAATCCGACACTTTCGACTAGTTTAAATTAAACATACTCTGCTGGGAAGATCTTTCCCGAGTGGCATTGGAACAGAAATAGTTCTCGGTGGTACTCGGTGAATGTGTTAAATGTACATAGAACACACTACAGTGTGAAGTTTTGTTCCCAGGTGTTGCACTGATGTGTGTACGTGGAATGAGAATGTCTAGACCATTGCATAATTTTGTAAATTAGAAGGAGCATGTTTACATGCTATTTTATATCTTGGCTTCAGTGGAATGTCTTTAATTGACAATCTGAAGGAAAGAGTGCCTCTTTTTTTATTATACTACAGTGTTTACTTTCCTAGGTTGAAAAGACTGTCTGGGATTGGGAGCTCATGAATGACATAAAACCAATCTGGCAGAGACCATCCAAAGAAGTCGAAGAAGACGAATACAAAGCCTTTTACAAAACCTTTTCTAAGGTAAGCTCTGGGCCTCAAGGTGATTCCAAAGCAAGAGGTTTGCTGTAGTATCTCTTGCTATATAAATAAAACAGAAGGCTTATAGGATGGGCTATTTCTTAAGAATTAATTGCTGTATATAGAATTAAAGAGGACCTGGAAGGTACAGCATCTCAGTCAGGACTTGTTCTTTTTTCCAGAGAAAAGGTACTGCCACCCAAGTGTTGATTAATCTAGGTTTGGGAAGTAATATGTTCCAGCTCCTGTGGAGCTTACTGATGTGTTTAAATATTGACAGGGAAATTTGTTGTCTGAGGGTTGTGGTGCTTGTTGCCCACAGTGGAAGAAACAGGGAGATGGAGCTTTCCAGAAGTGTTGTCTTTGTGTCAATACAGTGTAATGTGTTACTTGAGAGTCTTTTAACTGTGCTGTGATTATACTATATTGGTTATTGTGCTATTAGTAACTTTTTAGTGATTGGCTTGTTAAAAACCAGAAAAACTTAGTAGGTCTCCAGGAAAGCTACTTAAGAAGGTTATTTTTAGATGACTATCTCTGCTCTTGTAACTTAAACTTTTGTCTCCATGATAGTCTAACAAGGCATGGTTAGGTAGATCAATCGTAAAATAATTGCACTTATTTGCCAAACTCATGTTATTATTGGAAATCTATTAACTCACTGGTATTTTTCCCATGTCAATTCAAAGCATTCTCTCTTCACAGGAACACGATGACCCAATGGCATATATCCACTTCACTGCTGAAGGGGAAGTAACTTTCAAATCCATTTTGTTTGTTCCTAATTCTGCTCCACGTGGCCTATTTGATGAATATGGATCCAAAAAAAGTGATTTCATTAAGGTAGGACAGAAAGAGTGTGGGTATGGTTTTGTGGAGGAAAAAAAAAATTAAAATAACCTGGCTGCTCTTTCCTCTTGTAATTCAGCTGTACGTTCGAAGAGTGTTCATCACTGATGACTTCCATGACATGATGCCCAAATACCTTAACTTCGTTAAGGGTGTTGTAAGTATTATAAATCTCGTGTCCACCTGATTTATTTATTTATTTTAATCTCCAAATACTGTCAGATGTACTTAAAAGTTTCTTTCTTATTTAGGTGGATTCTGATGATCTTCCTTTGAATGTATCCCGTGAAACACTTCAGCAGCATAAATTGTTAAAGGTAAGCTAATTGGGTTTAAATTCCTTCACTGTAAGCACACAACAGCAGCAAGGTTTACAAGAATAATAGCTTGATTAATTTTGTTACCTGACTGAAAATGTACAGGAAACTCACACATTGCTGTTTCCAGATTACCTCTGTCTACTTCAGATCAAGGACACAAAGTGTCTGGAATCCATTCTTTGCAGTGAAGTTGAATTGAGAGCTCTTCCAAGTACTTGTTGTTGTAACTCAGTATTGCTGCTTCTTTTAGGTGATCAGAAAGAAACTTGTTCGCAAAACTCTTGATATGATCAAGAAAATTGCAGAGGAAAAATACAACGACACGTTCTGGAAAGAGTTTGGTACTAATGTGAAGCTGGGTGTCATTGAGGATCACTCCAATCGTACACGACTGGCTAAACTTCTTCGCTTCCAGTCTTCTCATCATGAAAGTAACCTCACGAGCCTTGATCAGTATGTGGAAAGAATGAAAGAGAAGCAAGACAAAATCTATTTCATGGCAGGCGCCAGCAGAAAGGAGGTAAGGGTGAAAGAAGGAGGGAAGGGGTACAGTATATTATAGCTTCTTGTTTTAGTACCATAAACATTGTGAATTGTGTATTTGTGGTAAATGTGGAGACTCCATGCTTATGTTTCTGCTGCAGGTCAGTTTTTCTTGTACCAATATTTGTCAAATACTTGTATGGGTTTTGGTAGCTGCTATACCAATGCAATTAAATTGACATTTAAGTGTTTTCATCCTAGGCTGAGTCCTCACCATTTGTGGAGCGTCTGCTGAAAAAGGGCTACGAAGTGATCTATCTGACTGAACCTGTAGATGAATACTGTATTCAGGCTTTGCCAGAGTTTGATGGCAAGAGGTTTCAGAATGTAGCAAAAGAAGGAGTTAAGTTTGAAGAGAGTGAAAAATCTAAGGAGAGTCGGGAAGCTTTGGAAAAGGAATTTGAACCACTTTTAAACTGGATGAAAGACAAAGCTCTAAAAGACAAGGTGAAATACTGTATTATAGATAATGATTATTTTTCAATGCTATTGTACTTACTGCAGCATACCTTGCAGGTTATTTGAGCACAGACTTTACAGTAGTTTGGGTGTCTTTATGGGTAAACCTTTATGGATTATACCTTTATTCAGGAAGATAATTAGAATGCAATCTTAGACATTTTTCAGAAATTACTGCATTGACAAGGAATTTCAGAGTTACTTACTTCATTTACTCTGTATAAGCTCTTAGCTCTGTGAACTAACATTAAGGTGCTTTTTTTTCCCCTACAGATTGAAAAGGCTGTGCTGTCTCAGCGTTTAACCCAGTCTCCATGTGCTCTCGTGGCTAGTCAGTATGGATGGTCTGGGAACATGGAAAGAATCATGAAGGCTCAAGCTTACCAAACTGGGAAGGATATATCTACAAAGTAAGCTTTCAGTTCTGTAGCAGCAGACATGAAATGCAGCTGATAGCCTCTCTTGCTTGGTGTGCCCATAACAAGCTTCCCTCTGGTTCAGATGATCCTTGGTGTTTTTAAGGTCACTTACAACCAAGTTGGTCTCCATCATAGCCTTACACTGTTATTTCAGAGCCCAGTGTGTAAAACTGCCAGGTGACCAAGACTCACCAGTGGCTTTTGCCATCGGTCATTTGTTGACAAGAACTTAGTAACTTGAATACTTTATAGTTAAGCAAGTATTAAAGTGGGGCAAGGGGGGAATACACTTGTTACTGTGACTGTAACCAGTGTATATGGATTTAAATATGTAATTGAGTCCTGTACTTCAAAACTTAGTGCTGTATTTTCTCTTCTCAGTTACTATGCCAGCCAGAAGAAGACATTTGAAATTAACCCCAGGCACCCACTGATCAAGGACATGCTGAGGCGAGTCAAGGTAAATAAATAACAGCAGGGAAATATTGACTGACTTGGCTGCATACAACCTAATTTAACAGGTCTGTATTTATTGTGTTCTTCCACCTTAGGAAAACGAAGATGACAAAACTGTTTCAGATCTTGCAGTGGTGTTGTTTGAAACTGCAACTCTGAGATCAGGATACATGTTGCCAGACACGAAGGAATATGGAGACAGAATAGAAAGGATGCTTCGTTTAAGTTTAAACATTGACCTGGATGCAAAGGTTAGTTTGTCTTCAACTTGATGATTGACTTACTGTTGCTGCATTTTAAAAAGTGCAGCTACTTGATTCACTCCATAAGATTAAATGTATCCAGCTTCTTGCACTTAGGTGGGCCCCCAGAAGGCCAGCCACGAGCCTGTACTTAATGTTCGTGTATTCCCTCCCTGGCTCTGCTTTGTAGTTTCTTGAGATCCTGTTAGTTACACTTCTCAAGTATTGCTCTGTCCTTAATTAAGTGGTAGTTCTGCAGGAGTAAATGGGATACACAGGCCTTTGACCACCTCTCCAACTGAGAAATTTCCAAGTGGGTATAAGTAACACAAGTTCTCATAATAACTGTCCAAAAACTTCTGCTGGGTATTTTGTTGGAGTGGTTCAGTGCTAAACAGATCTTACTTTCTCCTTCAGGTAGCTTGGGGCAAGCGTTAGGAACTGCTAATGAATACTTCCATAGCCTGTATTTAGTTAGTGCACAACTAGTCAAACACCCTGAGCAAGTGAAGCACATTGCTTGTCACCTTTATGTACAGGTGGAGGAGGAACCTGAGGAGCCTGAAGATGCCGCTGAGGAGGCAGAGCAAGATGAAGAGGAAGTGGATGCTGATGCTGAGGACAGTGAAACACAGAAGGTAGGGTCTCAAGTTTGATGCTTTTTTGCCAATATTTATGTGCAATTTTGTCTGTGGGTGCTCCTTGGCAGTAAAGTTGTTCACTTTGCCTTACATGACAGTAGATTTTAGTGTGAGGTGTTCCACGCCTTTCTTGGACAGGACAAAAACTACAGCACAAATTCATTATCAAACTATACTGTAAAAAGGTGACACTTAAGTATGTTCAAAGCTGGAGCTAAATTAAGCTTTAGAGATTGTAGCAGTGCCCTGTGGCAGGAAAATGGCAGCAAATCCTCTAGTGAAGTTATCTGATATTTCCACAGCTTCTGGGCAAAACCATGAACAAATCAGCAAGAGTGTAGTTCTAAATGCTTACAGTACAGGCTTGGAACAACACTGTGACAACATCATGGTTTCTAAACAGTTCACCTGTCATGTGAAGTCAGCCTTCACTTAGCTGATGTCTGCTGATTACAGCAGTGTAATTTCCTACTGCTAAATGTCAGATTAGGTAGGAATAAACTTGAGGAACAATATTGTATTATAGCTACTTAATTTTGATGTCACTACTGTTATGTTTGCACAGCAGTATAACTTGCAATGTAGCAATATAAAGTTTCTGTTCTTCTGGGACAGCTCTTGTAGCCTTTTTCCACTTTCAAAAAGCAATATTCTGATTCTCTTTCTTTCTTCACAGGAATCCACAGATGTGAAAGATGAACTGTAAACTGCACTCAACTACTGTCCTGCATTGGGGGGTTAAGAGGGAATGTGAATTAGATTGTTTTGGTTTTTTCCACTGTAAAATGTTGAGGGATGGTATGGGGTTTTAAGGGTAAAGGAGGTTTTTTTTTTAAGTTCACTTTTCTAAAAACATTCCTCATGAATGTAAATTTTTATTATTTAACTGACTTGGTGTAAAATCTTGTCATGTACAAAATAAAATGTTCCCAAACACCACTAACTCTAAATTTATACATAGCTAGCACAAAGAAATTAAGGGATGGTCTTGAAGTGTTGAGGCCCTTTGTGCAAACAGAGGCTGTTTGTTGGCATTCCCAAATACACCTGGTATCTGAGAGCTGTGCTGAACTTGCTGGTTGCAACAAGTGTTCGAGTTGGGTGTTGAGATGAGATAGGGTACTTAAAAATGGCATTGGGAGTGAAGCCCTGCCAGCCTGCACTGGGCTCTGACTTGACTCTGTACAACAGGCAGCAGAAGCTTTATAGATGAGAGGGAAAAAAAACCATTTCCCTTCACTAAATATGTGGACTACTACCCAAACTGTCTTATTGCCTGTGAGCTGGTACCATCCTCCATGGCACTTGGAAACCCTACCTTTGACTTGTGCAGCTATAGCAGTTTTGTTTTCTACAGGTGTTTTTAAAGGTGGAAGTTCTTTTCAGGCATTCTTACTGCTGTTATTCCTAAATTTGTTCACTCCTGTTCTATGTCTCTTTAGTATGCCAAAGCACTGTAGGTATTTTAATTAACTGAAGCTAAATCTATTTAATGTGGACATGTAGAACTGGAGCCCCCGCTTCTATCCATGATGTTAGCTTTATGTAGTGGCTGAATGAAGCACTACATTTTCTCACTAGTGCCTCTACTTTAAAATATCTTGGCAGGGTTGGTAGAAAGTGTTTACATGGAGAGGTTGGAGTTTTTGCCTTCCTGTGTGGAAAAAGGACATAGGAGTGGTGCTTCTACACAGTAATTCTACTTAAGAACCAATCTTGTTTTGTTAACAGAACTTCTGTGAAGTTACAAGGTTTTGCAATCTAAAGCAAAACAAGCATTCTTTTTAGGTGAGGGCACTAAACACTGACCTGAAGAACTTGTTTTCCTTTTACTAGGCTTCTGTATTACCCAAAACATGCTGAGTATCAGTGTGGTTATTGTTTTAGGTTTTAGAGAGAGAGTTTTATTGAAGTGTGCTGTTATGAGACTTCAAGGAAAGGAAACTTGGTTTTGAGGGGGTTTGGGGTTGTTTTGGTTGTTGCTCAGTGTGGTATGCTAGAGAAGAGCCTTTTGCTACTGGCACAGGCTGAGTGGTCTGACCCCAGAGCGTCACTCAGCTGCCGGCAGTGCCAGCTTTAATAGCAGCCCTGGGTGGTAGTTACTGAACAGGGCAGGTGCACCATGTCTTGGGCACCTTCCATTTACTGAAGCAGTGCAACTCTTGTGCTCTGTAGCCATCAACTATTGCTTCTTCTCCGTGATACATTTCTCTGTTTGACCCCTAGGTAGCAAAGGCAGCTCACTCCTGCTGTCTGGTTAGGGGTGCTTTTGCCGAACACACCAAAGCAGAATGTTGGAAGTGTAGGGTTGCTCGCTGCAATATTCCTAAGCCGTTAATTACTTGTAGACTTAAGCAACCTGTGCTCTGCTGTATAGCTGAAGTTCTCATTGCCTGGGTTGGTCTGAGGATGACAAAACTGATTCAATTTCAGAAATAATAAAGAGCACACTTAAGAGTCATGCTTCGTGCTCCTTTGTCTACTTCAGCTGAGGGTATCATGTGCAACAAAGCTGTGGTCCAGCTGCTTTCTCCTACCCCCTGGAGTGACAAGTGTTTGCTATTAATAAGCACAAAATGCAAGTTTACTTTCTTTTTTTGTCAGCACAGTGGTGTCAATGCTGGAAATGTCTCTTTCAGTGCTGTCGTTATGCTGATTCTGGGTGTTACCTCTGCTGCTACAACCTGGTGTATTGTCAACTTTGCTCTTCCTGGATGGGCGCTAATGAGGACATTTCCCTCAGCGCTAGGAAAGGCTGAGCTCCCTGTTGCTCAGTTTCCAGTAGCAGCAGGATACACATAGAAATCCAAGCCTAATTAGTAGAAACTTTGCAGCCTTTAGATCTGAAAAACCTTTAGAAAATAGGGAGAAATGCATCTTTCATGTGAGAAATCAACAACATAACAGAGATGATACTCTGACAAAGTGTGAGTAACAGTGTAAGGATTGGTGAATCCTGACTCTTCAAAGGCATTGCTGAAAAACTGCTCTTCCTGCCCCAGTTAAAGCAGAAACAAAATAACTGCTGAACTGCCCCATTTTCTCTTCAATAAACTTTATCTTATGCTGAGGTGGAAGGTTGCCAATCTCAGCTTTGTTCGGGTGCAATAAAGGAAAAGGTATTTTAAGCAGGAGCGGACCTATTAAGATGTTCTCATTGATTAATTTCATTTGGACTTCTGTGTTTTACTAGAGTCTTTTTATCAATGCCAGCTGTCATGGATAAAGGTGCCTGAGAGGGAGAGCATGTGATCTAGTTACAGTAAGAGCAGGCTCCAGCCTGAACAGCCACATGGGCACACAAGAGCACGAGAGGATCTCATCCCACCACCAGCCATAAAACTGGGTGAGAGCAGAGACATACCCATAACTATAAGCCTTTCTTCCCAGGAAAAAACAGTCCAATGCATGCAGGCATAAATAAAATAACAGCTTCACAGTTGGAACTGATGTAAATGTAGCACTTTCAGTGATCATTTCTGAATCCCTCTGCTATTACAAGACTTCCAACTACTTCGGCAGTAGGAATTATGGAGCTTTTTTGTTTCCTTAATGAGTAATCTGTCAGACTGTGTTTTTTACTCCCCTGAGTTAAAGTTGAGTGAAAACTGAGGATGAAGCCTGTGCTTTGTCTGGGCATCTTTCTCAAGGGAAAGCAATCCCCAACCTTCACAAGCTCTACTGTGTACCATTCAAAACTGGGCTGTCGAGCCATCTTTGCAGGATGTTGACTGCGTATCTTCAGGTTCCTGCTGTGAGAGTTTTGTGGTGATTCTATTTCTGGACTGAGAGGTAAACCTGCACTTGTTATTTCAGAGTTTTGTATATTTACAGCTATCAAAAGCAGCCATAAACAGATTAAGATGCCCAAATGGAGTACAAACAAACATTTCAGTGTAATCTGTGTGTATTTTTGCCCCATTTTAACTAAGATGACCAAGCAGTAAGATTCAGTGATATATATCTTTGTCATGGCTTAACTCCTTATTCTGAAGGATACTAGCATTGCAATCAAGATTTAAGAAGTTACAAGTGTTGTGGCACACAACAGACTGGACTTTTACCAACAGCATTCACTGTATGTTTATTTTTAATGCTGTCTGCAACTCTGCTTAAAGGAAGGCAAAACAGCATTTAAGGAACACAGTATTTCACATATGTATTTCTGCAATTTAAACAGTTGAATAAATATTTTATCAGTTCTAGTTTTCACAATGAAAATAAGCTCTGGTCACTGTTGTGAAGTCTGAAGTTCGCTTGATCTTTCTTTCAGACCCAACAGTTCTGTTTTCAGTTCTCCAGGCTTAGGAGGTATCTCAGGTATGCTCTGTTAGAAACAGAGAAAGACATCAGTGTTGTGACAAAAGAAAAACTAAACTCACAAAACAGTAAAT
Source organism: Atrichornis clamosus (assembly GCA_013400975.1). NCBI lineage: Eukaryota > Metazoa > Chordata > Aves > Passeriformes > Menuridae > Atrichornis > Atrichornis clamosus. The sequence continues at coordinate 1,839 of WBMZ01003361.1, read as the reverse complement.
GAGTCTACTCTGTAAGAGAATGACAGAAAAACTGAAATTTTACTGCCCTCCTTTTTGAGCAGAGTGTAATTCCTACATGCAAAACACCTTAAAAATTATTACCTTTTGATAATGTGACTTTAATTTTACAGTAGCAAAATATCATTTGGAAAAGAAAAAGGAGATAAAAGGAAGAATGGAGAGCTTGTTTTAAAGGAGCAATGCCTTTCTTGCCATTAAAGAAAATGAGCTTGGTAGAAATGTCCAGCACAGTTGAAGTTTCCACATATACTCTTTCTCTTGGTGACAAAAGTTTCACTGCCTCTACCTTCCTGAATTAGAAATTAAGCACTAAAACTGGAGATGAAATTTTAAAAAGGTACCAGATGACAAGCTATTTCAGGAACCACACCTCCTCAAAATTTGTGCTACTTTAGAGGTACAGATCACTTGCTCATTCTGAATAAATATGTCTATTTGCCTGTAATGAAGGCAACAGGAGAGATTACAAAAATACACAAATTCTAATGCATCTATCAATTATTTAAGCCTCATTGCTTAAATTTTGATGTGATGGCTCAAGCATGGTAATTTTTAAAAATTTATTTCCCATTTGAAAATAGCACAGAGAATTAAAAAACCAAAGAAGTATACAGAAGCAGGAGGATGAGAGAAACCTTCCAAGTCATGCATCCAAGAGACTAAAGCAACCATTAATATCCCTGGTGGATGGTCTCCTTTAGAGTTTAGTTCTCTGACTATAATTTTGACAGCCTTGTCTGTTGTAATTTCTAATGTCAACTTTTGGTCTTCTTCATTTCCCTTATGGAAGCAAACAAAGTCTATTTAAATCTAGTACAGCCTTTTGCACGCTCTTTTCAAAACCCAGCTTCCCACAGCAGAGACCCCTTCTGAAGCTTTTTTATTTTTGGTACCATGTCACCAGAGAAGTCACAGAATCACAGAATTGTTAGGGTTGGAAAGAGACCATCCCGTTCAAAGCCCTGTCAAGCAGGGTCATCTCGAGCAGGTGACACATGAAAACATCCAGGTGGGTTTGGAATGTCTCCAGAGAGGGAGATTCCACGACCTCCCTGGGCAGCCTGTTCCAGTGCTCTGCCACCCTCAATGTAAGGTTCTTCCTCATGTTGAGGTGAAACTTCGTGTTTCAATTTATGGCCTTCACGCCTCGTCCTTTGGGCACCACCAAAAAGACTCTGGCACTGTTCTCTCGGCACCCGCCTTTGAGATATTTATATGCATTAATGAGATCCCCTCTCAGTCTTCCCTCCTACGAGACGCTCCAGACCCCGCAGCATCTTTGTGACCCTCCACTGGCCCTCCTCCAGCAGCTCCTTGTCTTTCCTGAACTGAGGAGCCCAGAACCGGACACAGTGAAGTCCTGGCTGCTGGCCAGTGCCTCTGTAGAGGCTGATCTCTGTCCGCAGCCAGGCCAGAGACCTTTCCAAGGCACAGCCTCTCCAGCAGACCCTCCGACCCGCCGACACGCTACCAGCGACCCTCCGAGCACTTACAAGGTCAGGCCTGTAGTACCTGTGCACGACCTCGGCCCCCGCGAACATGGCCAGCACGCTGGCCCCCAGCGCCCTCAGGTAGATGGGCCAGGGCACGCCGGCGGGCATGGCTGCGGGGGCTGGCACGGCCCGCGCCCGCCCCGCCCTGTACCCGGACCGCGCCGGACGTGCGTCATCCCCGCCGCCGCCGGCAGGGGGAAGGGAAGAGGGCAGAGGGTGCCGAGGCCCGCCCTCGCGGAGGAGAATCGCGCCGAGGCGGGTGAGTCGCGACACAGCGCCCGGACCGCGGCCCGGGGGGCGCACCCACCCCCGCCACCCCCGCCCC
>WBMZ01003360.1:0-93174 GCA_013400975.1 Atrichornis clamosus | reverse complement strand
GCCCGGCTGCGCGCACCCGAGCGCCGCGCCCGCACGCGCGCACGCTCCGCGCTCCCGTGCCCGAGCAGGGGCTGCAGGCACGCACCCCGCACTACCCCCGGACAGGGGTGCGCAGCCCCCTCCCCGCACCACCCCCGGACAGGGGGTGCACACACACTCCCGCACCGCCCGGGCAGCGGGTGCGCGCTCACACACACAGACAGGCGGGCTCGCACAGACACTGTGCCAGTGCCACAGGCAGGGGAGGCACTCACGCTCGTACACACGCATGTACACACGCAACGCGCACTGACCCCCCCAGGCCGGGGATACACACGCACGCACACACACAGCCTGCACTAACCGCACCCCCCAGGCAGGGCATTCCCCTCTCAGACAGCAGTGCACCCACATTAGCATTTCTGCGTATGGGATGCACATACCTGTCAGACCTCCGCACACACCTCCTTGCCACCACATAGGGGGTGTGCACGCACGCACACACACACACTTCCATATACTTACCCCTCCCATACACATACACACACACCGCTTTGCCTGGTCAGTCCTACATCCACAGCATCCCTCCCCTGCTTTTCTCTCCCATTCCCAGCCCGGGCAGGGCACAGGCACACAACAGAAGACACAGGACTGTTCCTGGCTGATGACCTGGCAGCCCCAGCCCAGCCTTGCTGTTGATGTGCCGACAGCCTGCCGAGGGCTGAACCCCACAGCAGAAGGGCAGTGCCTGGGGTGTCAGGACCCTTCATGGGGCAGGGACTCATGCATTTTTGTTACCAAGTCTTGACAAGGTAGCAGACTGCATTCAAGACTTCAGCTACTCCTGCTGCTTCTTGCTGCCTCCCATAGTAGTTAATAGTTCTTTATGGTTTTTTTATGGGAATTCCTTGATCATTCCTGATAATGAGAGGAAGTATCTTTCCGTCATTCAGTGATGCCCCTCTATATTTCAGGTATCAGATTAGAAAGCTGTTCTCCTTTTCAAGCTCTTCTCTGTTTCTCAGATTTTAAAACAGTTCCCCTGTAGCTTTGACCTCTGCATTGTGTTGCTCAGGCTTCATCTCATCCTATAGCTCAGAGATTCAGCCTTCCCTGTTGCACATTTTGCTTTCCACCAAAGTTTTTATCAGCGTCCTTTTTTTTTTTTTTTTTTTAATTCAAAGACCTCCTAATTCTTTTGAAAGCTATCCAAGAAGGAGATTGGGCAGTATTTGCCACCATGATTTCAATTACAACCCATGAAAAAGTAGGTTAAGCTCTGAATGCTCATTTACCGTGTTAATTTTCACCCGTTTTATGTAGTTCTCTGCCCACTGTCTTGAGGACATACAGATGTATGGTTTTTAAAATAGTTCACCCACCTTCTGTCAGATTACCTGCAGAAGTTTTCTGAATGGCTACCACAGCAGTGGAAATCCTAAGTAGTGCTGAGTTCAAGGTTAGTTTTCTGTGGAAAGCTCCAGGACAATGTACTTTGTCTGAAATCTGTAAATCTGTGGTGGCATGGACATCCGTGCCTATGCTGCTCAGCCTAGTCTTACCTTTATGGTCAGTCAGGGAAATCCTCTTCTATATCTTACATGTGACAAACAAAGCTCCATAGCAACCCATTCCTCTCCTCAGCTACTTCCCAATTGAAATGTAGGTATCTATGCATTTCATGTGTTCCACCCCTTGTGTGTACGTGTCTACGTGCATCATTACTAATTTTTGAATGCACTAATCAGTTTCAGCTGAGCAAAACTCTCAAAGACAACTAAATTAAAATAAGTTTAAGAAAAAGAAGGCAGATGGATGAAGAAGCTAAGTACATATCTCTTTGTGCTCAGAGCACAGCAAAGGTGACATTAGGAGTTCGTGTGTTGTTACGTACCTCAAAATCTGCATGTATATGTCACACCAGTGAGAAAAGTTCAACTGGAGCTTGTGTCTTCTTAGCCACTGTAGTCAGTGAAACCCATGAGGCAGAGCTGAAGGAAACTGGAGTTCATTCCTTCAGATTCTCATTAGGTTCTGAGGAGCTCCAGTTCTCCCCTACTGCTTTTCATGCTGCAGTGAGTGGTTTTGAAGCAGATTATGTTTTCTTGAGATTTTAATATTTGATTTTTCAGTATTTTTGATAAAGGAAGGCTATCTTATCTCTCTTTAATACACGCAGATCCAGACACTAATAAGCCTTGCTTATTGGGAAAACTGGCAGAAAGAGCAGTTGATAGGCAAGTTCCTTCAGTGCTTTGGCTACACTGGTATGCATGCTGTGTAGACACTACTCCAGAATAAGCAATAGATCTGCTTTCAAAAAGGAGAAATAATTCCGGAATAAAACATTCTTTATTGTGCTAGTTAGTCCAGAGTAAAAGTAACTTTATTCTTGGAAATTATTTTTGCACATAGAGGTACATTATCATACCTAAAGACATGTTTACATCACTGCATCTACGTTATTCAATTTTCCTTTGTAAACAAATGCTAACAGCTCTTGGCTGTCTCCTTTTCTAGGCTTGGGGCTTTTATGTTCATGAACACTTATCTTCTGCTCTTACACCAGCATGTTTGGAAATTGAAGAGAAGCCTTTGTGGTTTCTCTATTTAGTAGAAATAAAATGCAAAATGTATGGTCAGGCTGATGAACAGTGTTTTTCAGACCATGTGGGAAAGATTTCCTTCAGAAGAGTTTTGTCTCAGTTGATCAGATAAGGGGAAGAAAGAAATAGCTTGAGTGAAAGAGAAATCTCTTTTCTACCAAGCTTTCTGCTGCAGGATTTTTCTCCCTCATTATGGTGATGTTTTTCAGAGCACCTTTCATCCATCAAAACCATCCTTGTAAACATCCTGGGCCTCTTCCTTCTCACTTAATGTCTGGTTTGCATAGCTGAGCCCACTAGGTCTCTGTGAGGCAGTGCTTCCCAAATGCCTCCCTATAGTGAGAGGAGAAACTGTTTAGAGGAAGACATGGATGGAGAAAGATGGGCAGACATTTGGAAAGGTGTAGTTAAGTCTACTTATGACCAGGAGGATCATCAAAATCACAGTCTAATTGTTGCAAGAAGTAATTGTCTTCTTCACTGCTGACCAGCTTGACCATACCAGTGAAATCATGTGACCCACTCCTTTGCTTCCTTTTGAAAGAAGAGTGGATTTGTGTTTGTCAGGGCCCTGAAGGCACTACCAGGACTGCTGGCCCTGCCCAGCTTCTGCTGGAGACTCCCCCAATCCCTGTCCATGGCCCAGGACCCCATTTCAACTCAACACAGGGCCTTCAGTCCCTGCCCCAGAGACTCTTCACGGTGGAGAAGGGAATGATCTACTTACAGACTGGTTTAATGGCTATTCCTTACTTGTAGGAACAGATATTACATTAAGCACCAGCAACAGAAGGACTGCTGTAATCAGCATCAAAGTTGGCCTGTCTAAATAAGTGGTTGATCATTTTCCTGAGTGTAATCATCATTGCAATGCCAAAATGTAACATCAGACGGTTTTGAAATGTATCATTATTTCCCAGCAGCGAGTCTAACAAATGGCAAAAAGAAGTTCTAGAAGAAGAGTGATCCCCATCCCAGTGCCCTTTCTATCACGCAAGACCTGCAGATAAAAACAAGTCAAACAAAGGCAGTTTCTTGGCCAAGTCTAATAGTCTTTTAAAATAAATCACATTGGAAATAGCATCTGGCAGTAGCATAACCCACCACAGTTCAGACCAAGTCTGGTTTGGATTAGGGACTTCCTGATTATTGGAATAGCTTTCCATGCTTCCTGTTGAGTGGTTGGGGTTTATTTTGGTGTTTTCCCTGTCTTTTTTCCAGGTTTAGGTTTCCTTTATCATCTTTCTCTAATTCAGAGTAATGCGTTTTCTGCTCTTATTGCCACAGATCAGGCTGCGACACACTTTTTACAAGTCTTGAGTTCTAGAAGGTCTCCTGAAAGTGTTTTCAGTTCTGCAGGATGTAATGGGACAGCAGTCTCACTAGTGTTTAAAGGCTATCTTGTGGACACATCTAGGAATGGTATGCTGCTGCGCACAGGGACAATAGTGGCAGCTTTTCCCTCTGTAGTGCATTGCATAGAAAATTAACAGAACTGGGTATCACAAAACCAGCAGTGGAGCTGAACAATAGCATAGCCAGGAAGTACAGATCGTGGGAAATATGCCATTGTCAAATTAGCCACAACTTGGATGGGTTTTGACTGTAGTTTTTTGTCTGTTTATAAAAATGGATTCATTGTTCCTTTCTTATCGCTGTGGAATTTTGTTTGGTTTTTTTTTTTTTTTAATTTTGGACAAATCTGCACAAGAAAATAGTAATTGGTGTCAGGACTAGAATCAGTTATAGACATGACAAAACACAAACAGAAACCAAGCTTGAACTAAACAAAGGCATATCATTATGATTAAAATTGAATTGTTAGAGTTACAGTTAGAGCTGTACAAACTGACTTATTTAAAATTTGGGCATCTTCTCATATGCAGAAGTCAAATAGTAAGATTTACTGGTTGGGTTTTATGTCAAGCAAACAGAATGCCTGCTGAGTGACTCCTGGAACTCCAACCTCCAACATTTGAATGTAGGGCTCTCCTTTGTGCAACAAAAGTCAGTGACGATTTTCACAAACTCAAAAGTCTTTTTTTAATCTCCTGTAGTAAGTTACTGTACCTTGCATTTTGATTTTTTAAAAAATCATATTTTGCAATGTAATCTTCATATTTTATTTTTTTTTTAGCATGAACTGAATGTTAACCCTATCTGACAATTAAAATGTTATTGGGTGTTGTTCACAGATCTTTAAACCGAGATCCCTTATTTTGGCCCTATGTCAGATCAAAACCTGAGAAATAATTAAGCTTTGCTCATGAGTCTCAGGGACCATACATCCCAGGTGTAAACTTGCTCTGCTATTGCTTTCTAGAAGGTGCAGTAGTTTGGTCCAAGTTTACGACAACTGAGCAGTCTAATAAAACCCAATCCTGTCACTCTGAAGAGCTGGCGCTTCCTTGTTGTGTTATACAGGGGATGCTTACAGCCAAGGGTATACTTAGCATGAGGCTTGTTTAGGTGATCCAATATTGCCTTCTAACTTTGAACCCCAGAAGCTCTGCAATGAAAAAATATCTTTCCCTACATACCATTTCCGAGGAGACGGTTTTCACATCTTCCTCTTCCCCTGCCTATTCCACAGTCCATTGTTGCTGCGTTGCACACCTTCTTCCGCATCCCTGTGGAGACAGACCCCCACATGTGGAGCTCTCCATTCCCAGGAGGGCTGTTATGGAACACATCCTTTCCAAGCTCCTTTGGAGGTTTGTGGTACCTGCCTGGGGTTTATGTACCAGGGAGCGATTTTTCTGCCTTTTCTCAGTCTGGTGAAATGAGAGTCAGAATTTTCAGACTTTTTGTTTTGGATTATTTCTGCTCTATGTCAAAAATGATTTAATGATGGATTAATTAAAAGTCATATGTCACTATAGTTTAGGCATAAACAAAAGGTATTTTCTGCACAAGTCGAAGCCGAAGGAAAACAGCAAGTACCGGAAGAATGGACCTTCAGCAGCCACTCAGAATGGCCAGCTAAATAGCTCTCTTTATTAGTGAGGGAGAATGCAGCGCTTAGGAGCAGAGGATTTTGCAATGGGAAGATGACAATTGCAGAGAGAGGAGAATGAGATTGTGATCGGTTGTGAGAGGTATGAAGCTTCTAGTTATAAGGGCACTCCCTTGCTCCTTCCCTGCAGCTGAGTAGAAGAGGATAGAGACTCTGAGTAGAAGAGGATAGAGACTCTGAGCAGAGAGATAGGGCCAGGCATGTGGGGGAAGAGCTTCCTCTGCATCTTTTACTCTAATGGGCTCTCAGGGGAGCTGCGAGGAGATGACTTTTCCTGAAATGCAGTTTGGGGCTTTCCCTGAGCAGGGCAGTTCTGCAGTTACCAGGCACTGAGCTGTGTTCAGGAAGCCTAGTGCTGCTCTGATGTTGGGACGGGAACTGGGGAGGAAGCTTCCCAGAGATTAGACTGAAACGACTGTCAAGACATCTGATAAACTTTTTCTGCAGTTAAATATGATAAATTACATGTAGATAATTTGTTTAAAACTTACTGTATTTGCAAGTGAAGTGCTAGGCTTCGGAGCTCTCATTCACATTATTTTTCATTTTCAGCTCTTTCCTCAGGGTTTAAATCTCAGGACTGGAATGCAGAAAACCTGTGGTTATTTCCTCTTTTAATGAAATGTCTTGATATCACCAGCAAACCCTGACCAAATAATAAGCCCATATTTCTCCATTCGTGAATAACACATTGCATAGAACTGTGTTCTGCTCCTGGCTTGTAGCACTAAACCAGCAAGTTAAAAACTCCACAAATTACCTCCAACTATTTTTCAGGGAATAGATAAACTTGGGAGAGTTTTTATTTTGTTTTTGTTTTGTTTTCTTATGGGTTTGTAGACAAATCTGATAGAGTAATAAGTTAACCTGATTGTTTTTTTCTATAGCATTCATCCCCGAGAGTCCCCTACAGCCTTTTTATCCTTTGTAATGTTTGGAAGAGAGTACTGCTGTGATGTATAAATGGGGCACTGAGCCCAAGTGGAACCTCCTTGAAGTCAAACAATAATGAAGTTGTTGCCAGGTAATGGTTTCAATTTGTAAACTCTTTGGGGAAGAACAATATTTTTCTTAAAGCCATCTGAAAAACAGGGTTTCCTGCTCATGAGACCTCTTGCTTTTGCCAACCAGAGTGGCAGCAGCTCAGCTAACAGCAATGCCAGCTTCCTGGACAGGCTTCAGATTAATTCAGGTGGAAGGTGAGCCCTGCCAGAGGCACACTTCCACAGTAAGCCCATATAAGTTTTTTCAGGCTTCAAACCTAAGGTGTATGAGCTTGAAAACTTGGGGAGTGAGTGCTCTCACTAACTTCCACTTCACTGCTGCAAAAATGGAAGAAAGCCCTCTCTAGGTGGATGGTTCCCAGGTTTCCAGGGTCTTGCCTCAGAGAAATCTGAATGTAGACCAGTATATGGGGATAAACACTAGAATTAAACACTAGTTGTACCAGAGAGGTACAAAGCAGATTGCTTGTGGCATGGCAAGCCAGGCTCCTGAGCAGGTTTGATGATCTTTGATGAAGTAGATCTTGAAGAGCAACAAGGCACCTGGTTCCATGGTGTCTGCCAGGGAATAGAGCTGGTTTGAAGCTCAGCTCTGGGATGATAGAAGTTCACCAAACCAAAGTAAATGTAAATAAGCATCTTGATACTAACACACTGGCTTTTCTGGAACATTTCAGGAGCTCCATGTTCATAACTAGCTTCAGAAATACTAACCAGTAAGAGACCAACTATTTGAAATAATTTATCGAGTCATGCACAGTTCCTTATTACATAGGTATGTTCTGCTGCTCTGCTCCATATTCTGCATACCTTAAGATGCTGGCTCTGTGGGATTTGATTAATACCATGGGGTGTCATTTAAGTCAAGGAAATACACCTTTTTTAAAATTACATATCGGGTCCTCATGTTTCTCCTAAGTATATCAAATCTCAATTGGTAGGCTACATGCCATAATCTCTTCTGAAATATTTAATTGGACATTTTTTTATACCTACTGTAGATGGTTTTTTGTCTTCTGTAGTGTAGGACAAATAGAATGGCATTATGTTTAAGAAACTTACCTTGGAGGTGTAACTTTACATGTTCACATTTTCCTAACTTGGCTAGAACACATTTCTCATTGTTTCCGTTTAAAAAAACCTACACAAAACCCCACAAAAGTTAAAAAACAAGAACCAAACAAAAAACTTATTTTTAATTTGCTTATTATGTCCTTTGCAAATCAGTGAAAGAATGCAAAAATTGCTGCATATATACAACAATGAAACACACAGTTGTGAAAAACATGAACTAATGTGGCGATTCAAATGTAGAAGCTGATTAGGAAACTGACTAGGACTGGAAGCAGAGTCATGAAACTTCATATTCTTACTGTAGGTTAAACAGGTTGTTTTTGAAGTGGCTCTTGTTTTATGTTTTAGTGACCTTTATCTCTGACTACCTTCAATTGTACTTGAAATTTATTCCCACAAGTTCCATTACTTCACACTCCTTAAATCCGCCTTATCTTGCACATATACACTCGGTATCCTCCATCCATTGTGTCCCATTCCCTAGCTGCTAGTGACATATGCTGTGGGTGATTCTGAATTCTATGTAGTGAAAGGTCAGTGTTTCCACTAAAGTAATCAAATAACAGAAAAGGTGTATTGCAGCGTCAGCAGAGAGACTAATGTGGATTCCTTTCCTCTCCTGTCACCGTTTTTCATGAAAGTTGATAAGATGTTTTGAAAGAGGCTAATGGATTTAGAAGTGATGGGAAAGAGTTTGTGGAGAGAAAATGGACCTGAAAAACTAAAGCATAGATTTTTCCCCAGGAAGTCAGGCTGAGCTGTCATATGCCAAGCTGAGCGGGCAGAAGTGTTCAGTGGACTCTCTTTCCCAGTGTATCTGAACACTTGGTTGTATCCCTGCAGAGACTTTGAAGCAGGTGAGAAATCCTAAAAAATCTGATTTGAAAACCATTGCATTCATTTTCCATGGATGGAGATGACTGCTGAAGATACAAGTAAAAGGAAATTGTGCCCCTTACTTTGCTTAATCACACACTTATATGATTATTATTAATTTGCTTATTAATTGAATTTACTTGCAAATGACATAGACAAATATCCCAGTTTATGAATTGTTTGCCTGGTGCATAGTTCGTGCTTTGAACATTCATTATTCGTATTTGCTATTTGAATAGTGTTCTGGAATGCATTGTGAGTCTCATGATATAATTTGCACTAGGTGATTTTCAAACCCAACAGAGATTCAGCATGGCAACATGGCAACATGATCCCTGCACCACAACACCCTTTCAGCTGTTATGTGCACTGGTTATAAGAGTGAGGATCAGGTTCATTAGAGTACCAAACATGCCATGCTCTTGCTGCCAAAGCCAATTATGAGGCAGAGAAACACTGTGATAATTGTATATTTGCATTCGGTCTGGATTGAAGACCTGGATAAGAAAACTGTGCTAGTAATTCAATCCTTCACAACAGAAAAGGCTAAAAGCCTGTGTGTCCCTTTGAGGCAGAGGGAGACCATGGCTGTGGAGAAGGAGGAGACCTGACAAGTCCCTGATGGCTTTATCTGCCCACAAAATGTGATGTGGAGGGACAGAAGCAACCCATGGGGAGAACATAGCCCTTTTCCTCTGCTTTCCCATCATTTTTCTTTCCTGGCTGGTGCAGCAAATACACTCCCTCTTTTATTCTTAAAGTCAGATGTGTACATCAGGTGTGTTACATAAAGTATAGCTAATATATTAGAACAGACTCTCGGACTTGTATCTTTAGCTTTGTGGGCAAATATGAGATTCTTAAAATAAATGGGGTTTTCTATTTATACTGCCAACTGGATATACCTGATCTTCAGACTTCAGATGAATGCCTTTGACCCTCCAAGCAAGAAACAGTTAAGTCATGAACTTGTGCAATTAAGCTAAGGGAGTTTCAGATTGAACCCCCAGTGTAAATTCTCAAAGAGGCATTTCTGTCACTCAATGAATCTCTTACTTAGGAAATTTGACTGCTATACAAAGAAATCCTGCCATCATTTAAGACATAACCACCCATTCTATAAACTGAAGAGGAACTCAGTGTTTTTGTCAATTCTGAGGTAGGAAAGTACTGTTAAGTCTTTCTTCTCCTAAGTGAAAGAGTGACTTTCTGTGAAACAAAGAATAAGCCCAAGCAGACTGAGAAGCAGAGCAGTAAGATCTGTTTCTAATTCTTTAAGCCAGAGGTAATTTTAAAGTTCACCCTTGTTAAAAATAACTGGATAAGAAAAAGTCAAAATCTATCCTACTGGACTTCTGGTTGGATGCCTCAGTAAGTACACACTCCTTTTCTCCTCTGATTTCCTGGTTATTTAGTATGACTAGGAGCAAAACTTGAACCTCTTTATAAGGAGAATGCTTCCCAGAAAATACGTTATCTTTTTCAGTTATTACTATTGAAAATGTCTAATGGTTTTCACCATCTGAATATTTTAAGCAGGTTCTCTCTGAGTACTGAGATCTGCATTATTCTATTCAGCTCCTTTTAGCAGAATGATCCTTTAGCAAGTGAAAAGCCCCAAGGCAGGATCTGGTTCCAATTTTAAAAGAAAATCTTGTGGTTTTCATCAGGTAGTGGAAAAAAATATCTGTAACTGTGGAAAAAGCTGCGGTGTGAGCTATTAGGTACCAGAGAATTCACCGCAGAGAAGCCCTTATAAATATCCGGAAAAGACTTCTCATGAACATTAAAATTTAGATTTCATACTAATACTCAGATACAGATCTTTAGGAAATTAGGCTTCATTGGTTCTGGTGTTCTAGTGAATTGCTGTTTCCTGTGTTATCTCTAAAAAGTGTGCTGAATGCCACTTAGGCTTTTCTTTCAGAAATGCCTCCAGTTGTCTCTAGTAGAGCAGTTACGTATCCAGTTTGTCTGATGTGCAGGGATTGGGCATGGGGAGCTGCAAGACATCTGGGACTTGGCTGTTTTAAGGAGACAGTGTCCAGGATGAGGAAACTTTCACATTCCTCCAACGTTCACAGCACCTGCATTCACTTGAGATAGGGCTACAGTGGTTTTCGTTGCCCTACTGCACAGACCATCCCATTTCCAGTAGGAGAATGCCTGCATGGTGCCGGGAAAGCGCTGGGGTCGCTGCAGCCGCAGTGCTGCGGTGCGTTGGCACAGCTGGACAGCTCTCAGTACGGGGCCTAGCGCCCGTATTTTATACACCACACAGCTATCATCTATCATGTGCTTCCACGCTATGTGGCTATTTCAGGATAAGTATGAGACTCAAAGGCAAAATCTTACCAAATCAAATTGGTATTTAAATTGATTTTCAGTGAACAAGAATGTCCTCCGCATAATGGTGCTGCTTATGCATCATGGCTACTGTAACTGAGGCTGCCATCAGTGCTATCAAACCATTTATCACCCTGTGACTGAATTCTGAAATAAACATCTCTGCCTGTCTTCCTTATAACACAAGTTTTACAAATTAAGTCTTTTAAACATGATAGAAGCATGTCATTTTCCTGTATGGATTCTTTGCTAAACTCTTTTGGTTTTAGGAAGAAAGGTGCCTATAACTGTGAACTGTATGAGCAGGACAAAGCATATAAATGGGGAAAAAAATGAATACCTTAATTAAATGTACTTAAAGTTCATCATCATGATTAATATAACTCTAAGCTTTTGAGAGTGCCTGAATAACGACTTATTAAATCAAGATTTTTTTGAATATACTATATTGGCAGGTGTTCATTAGATGTATGCAATTATTAAAGATATATGTATTTTCTCAAGTTCTTTAAAGATTAATGGTTGCACATATACATCTCTCTTCCTAGAGAAAAATATCCACCTTATACTGCAGTAGTAAATATTGTTTTAGTGTGCTCAATTTTTTAGGCTTCTTGAGTTGGCCTACTCGTTACTGGACTTCAACCTACAGGAAAGGATTATGCTTTTGTATAATTAGATAAGGAATTCTGCACAAACTGCAGATTACAGATTGCATATTTCTCCTAGATTACATACATTATGACTCTTTTAAGTTTCCTTACATTATCAGTCTAATTAACTGTACCAGTACATTGGTTTAACATGACATTAAATCAGTGCAAAAACTTGTTAGTTGAGGCCTGAGCCTTTGCCTGTGCTCTGTGTGAGTTTCATCATGCTGTTCTACCATCTGTGGACAAGCTTCCAGGGAGAGAAGGCTGTCAGGCTGGCTCTTAGGGCAGTGTGACGTGCATTAGAAACACCATCAAAGGACAGAGAACGTGTGTGTACCGTGATGAGTCACAGCTGTCTGGAAGATTTTGATAAGCCACATAGATGTTCATTTGCCTTAGCAACTCTAACTTAGTAGAACCTGGAAGCGTGGAGGTTTCAGCTGCTAAAATTCACACTGGCAGGCTCACACATGGTTTTACTAGCGTTGGGCAGTGCACTCCTCAGGCAACTGGGAAATGAGATCAGTATGTTTAGCCGGGCATCTACACATACAAACATTAAACTTTTGTGAATATCAGAATAGAAGAAAGTGCCCACTTGAAACCCATTTTCTGGAAAGTTTTTATGATACATGAAGCAGCTGAGATATATTATTATGAATTTATGATGCATGATATGGTTTACAACACTAAAAATGTTTGGATGTCACAGGAATGAACTGAATCAGGCCTTTGATTCTTTTAAGTGTTTAGTGAGTGCCCCCTAAACTCTATAAATACTTTAAAATTCCTTTTGTTTTCAGGCAAGACATATGTTAGCACCACTTAGGATATTGGGAGTCCTACTGAGACCTGCATTTTGGTCTCTACTATTGCACTTATTAGCTGAAGAATGGATGCACAGTATTGGAAAAAAAGTCTCAGTTACAGAGAGCTTAATATGCAGAATAAATCTTTCTGGTCTGAAAGCAGAATAATTTGATTAATTCCACTATCAATACTGTGGCCTTACATGTGCAATCTACATGCAAATATAGGTGCATTCTGGGAAATGGCAGGTACTGATAAAGATGTCAACTTCATTAGTCAAACAATCTGATAGTTCAAGTTGGTAATGAATCATTTCCACCATCATCCTTCATACCCACTTGAAAATTATGAGGAAATTAGCCTCTCTTTGAAATAAAAAAAAGAGGTCACAAAAATTATCCTCCAAGCATCACCAAAATTCAAATTTTTCCCACAGTTTCTCCGTAAGAAACATCTCCTCATCCCATTCACATATATTAACAGGAATCAGAGATTTTGTGTATTGCTGGGAAGTATCTTGCTTTTTTGGCTTGATTTGGCATGGGAGAATGAATTGCTGCTTTACCTAAGGAAGAACCTGTTGCTTATGTGCCCTTCTTGGTGTTGTTCTTATTACCTTAATCTCTTGTCTTAATGCCTGGGCCATGTTGCAGTCCTAAAGCTTAGACTGTGCTTTATGGGGTTAACTATTTTATTGAAGTTTTGTGGGAACAGTTATACACATTTTCTTTCTCCTATTAAAGTCCTGAAATCAGACTGCAGGCAGTCAGCTGAATTTATGGAGGCTGCTGTGGTATACATCTATGCTCATGTCTCATTTTCTCCTAATTGTGGGTGAAATCCCTTTTGGGTTCACTTTATAACATTCACAAGTCTGTCTCAATTTAAGACAAAAGTAGATCAAAATGCAAATGTGCAAATGTGCTTATTGTTTTTCTTTCGTCACATCATGAATTGGTTGGAATTACTGGTGCATGCCTCCGAATCAGGTTCTGTGGATCAAAAAGCCAACAGCAACAAAAAAAACCCCAAAACCAACCAAACCAAACAAAAACCAACCAACCAACAAGAAAAAAAAAAAACCAAGGAAAAAACCCCACATCATCAACAAAAGAACTACAGCATGGTATTTTGTGTAATTCCTAGGAGGGAGGCTACAAAAAATGAGATATGGGCATTTTACACTTTTCTTTGAAAACAAGAAGATGAGCTTCAAATGTTTTGTGGGTTATATGTTTCCCTAGTTGCTGTGAATATTTTCTCCTTTCTCAAGGAAGGAGTGATGCCTCGGGAAGCTGTGTTTTCAGACTGTAAGAGGTTATTGGACTGTTATCCCTGTAATAAAATTCAGTACATCAAGTGTATGACTTGTGAAACATGGCACAACATCGATTGAAGCTACCCATTAAGTCAAGACATCAAATATACCCTTGTGGCACTCTACTAGGAATCACTGTTGAAATTGCAAAACTTGCCGGTTATAGCAACTAGCTCAAGATAAACATTGTCCTTAACTCATGCCACAGTGACATTAATGGTTCATGACATCATGCAGTGAGCACAGCCTTCTGGGAAGACATAGATGCAAAAAGACAATTTTCTTGGTGAACTATATACACTTTTTTATTAAAGAAAATACACCAGAATTGAAACTGAATGGATATTTACTTTGAAATATCCAGAAAAATTCTGTCCTGTAGGTTCTTTTATTTTCTTTCCATTCTTTGCATAAACCTAGCCACTGATGTCTCAAAGCATGAGAGCCATCAGAGTGTTTTCTCAGTTAAATATTATATCAAGAAAAGAAAATAAATGCATTACTATGCATTGCCCGTCAAACTGCAAGAGTTTTTCTGAACTTATGTTTATAAAAATAAACTTGTAAGTTCAGACTTTGACCATGGTCTTCATCTTGAAAGCCTTATTTAGATACTCCTTTACACAAAGTTTCTTCTTATAGTAAATATTCTTGACTGGGTCAATAAGAAGCCAAAAATCCAGGGTCCAATTCCCTTCATATGGATGCTACCAAAGTGCCAGCTGCCCTGTTTTGTCCCTCGGGGTATTTATCAGATTGCTATAATATCACACGCCTTTCCTCCCCTGTAGTTCTTGTCAAGAAAAGTCAGATTTGCATTCATATTGGGATTTGAGGACTTTGCATGGACAGCCTTGCCTTTCTCCCCATCTGGCCATCACCATCCATCTACTGGCTGTGTTTATGTCTTGGGAGTGTTTTGGCAAGCTAGAAACCCACAACAGATATCCCATCCATAACATACCTCTATTAATGTTCTCACGATCTTCTAAACCAGCCAGAAGGGATTTCTCTCTACCCTAGTGTTTTATGTCTGGAAAAAGTGTAATTTTGCTATGATTCCTGTGGTAATCATATTGAGCCCTTCTTTTGTTTAATATGTTTCTAGTACATACTTCGGTTTGAAAGCAGAGATTATAGAATTGCCACACGGTAATACGAAATTTAGTCACTATGTTTTTTATATGTCTGGATTCACTAGCTGGATATAAATAAATACTGTTTTGAGGCCTTACCTGTAGCCTTCAGAATTAATTTACTTCCCTTGGAGAATAGTACTACCATTAAATACAACTCGGCTTCTTTAGAGAATTTATAATTCTTTGGGGAAAAGCATATTACAAAGGGAAGGAAATAATGTCTTCTTTGTGCAGGAAAGACACTCTCTTATCCCCTTATAGTTAATGAAATCAAAGTTGTTCTAAGAAAGAAGTTTCATTTTTGCCTGCAAATACTTCATGGAGAGTCCAAATCTTCTATTAACTGAAATATATTCTAGACAAAATAAGGGTTCCTTTTTGTGGGAGAAGTAAGCTACACGCTGGATTCTATTGCTAATATATATGGAACTATTTAGAAAATGGAACTGTCTCTTACAGATTCGCAGGAGTGCCAAACACCAAACTTCTCTGGTGGTGTCATAAGTAGTACTTTGACAATACCTTTAATTTCTAGGGATACTCCATATCCTTGGCAGTGGTCAAGTAGTGTCATATTTATATTTTCAGTCTTGTGACTTTTTATCACTATCTCATTTGAATAGCTCACTAATAATAAATACTGCTATTTATTAGCATAATCTGAAGAGCAGTTTGCTAAGGAAGATGTTAGAGGTCTTCTAAGTACTTGATTTCCTCTTGCAAACTGAAAATGCAAATGTTTGCCCAGAAATACTTGTCTGGATACAAATGTGGTTTCCTAGCACCCGTGTTTGATACATCATCTCTGGTGCTTGGTACAGCAAAATACAAGAAGTGCCATGGGAGGTACTGCAATCTAAATGAACCAGTAACAGAAGCAACCTGAGGGAAGCGCCATGGTAATTAAGACCCACTGAATCCTGACATGCCCTTGAGTGGCTCATGAACTGGAATAACCACTCTGTTTTCCATGTGCTGAAGAGATGCCATCAATGAAACCACAGAATGGAAATGTCACCACACCACCCATTCAGAATAATTCCTCAGTACTGGACCCTGAAGGTTCATACAAGCCATGGAAAGGCATTCCCAGCTTTGGAGGAAAACATCTTCAGATGTATACCTGTCTGCATTTTAACTGTTTTCTTTAGTGCCTCCCCATCTCCTCTCCATGTCCACACACACACACATTGAGGTTAGCAACAAATAGCTCCTTCTCATTGTTAGTCAAGCAAGTGATGAGTTTAAATAATAACTTATTTACACCTGCTTCTTCTTTTCATGATTGTCACTTCCACAAATAGTTTACTTATTTTAACACACACGTGCTTTAAAGTACTGAAGCATCTTGAAGACCAAATATGAAAATGAACTGTACACCCAAGTAATTTCATCACCATAAGATAACATGGCAGCAGAAAAACATCATCAACCACTCATTGCAGTTCATATTTTTCTGGGCTTTATCTGGTTTGTGGTAAAGTCATTGCAAATATATCTATTAACACTGAGTGAGTAAACTGCCACTCCAAAATATCATCTGGGAGATGCAAATATTACTTTTGGAAGGAAAAAACATTTATTAGTTATATAAAATGCCTCCAATTGGCACTGAAAGAAGAAATGACAGAAGTGCTAGTGATTAACATATCTGGAAGATGTCTGATTCTTTATGATATACAATAAAATCACAGAAAAAAATGGAAAGAGAGTGAGAACTAACATATTTGAATAGCAAACTGAAGATATAAACTATGACACATACGCAAGATGCAGAAGTGTTTTATGAAGCATTATGCTTTCTGACTGTGTTTTACTGAATGCCAGATTTCAAAACTTCAGGCTAAAACATTAGGTGTTTTAGGAGGTGTGATTCTGCATTGAGTGGTAATTCATATAAAAATATTAATTCCCAATCTCTTCATTAGCAAGCAGACTTTAGCAACATTCTTTGGCATTACTTGGAATCAGCTCATCTGTAGCCCTCCTAAAGTTCAGCCAAAAAACCCATTTGTTGTTTCTTCCTTCAAAATCAGTAAGACTTTTGTTCCAAAAATTATATATACATTAGAAGAGATGGTACGTTTTCTTCTTCTTTTTTTAATTTATTTTTGTATTTCAAAGTCTTTTGATATGGACACAAAATGCCTAATTTTAAAAATGTTAACACAGAGCCATATGGAAGTTTTGGTTCAAATATGTTATCCATACCTATACTTTCACTCCTAGCAAAAAGTCTGTCTAGATGGACTCCACTTCCCTTAAAATGTCTCCAACCTCCCATATTGTTGAACTACTCGAGTGGATTAGCTTTCACAGTGCATCCTGGGGCCTGGGCTGCTCCACTTCCCAACAAAACAAACATATGAGACCACATAAATATGGCTTTTCATTGCTTTTTTTATTTTCTGGTTTTGTCTGAATGTCATAATTTTCCTCACAAAATTGTGAAAGATGATGTTCAGGAAAAAAAAAGATTTTCCTTAAAATCATTGATGAAATTTTCCAGTTGAATTTAGCATTCGCATCATCATGGATCACATTTTGGTAAAGAACTTGGTGTGTGCTACTTACTCTGTGGGAAGGGAATAATATTTTTTGCTAATGGACATAATGCATCTGTAAAATATAAAAAATGCATTCTAACAGCTTCAGGTTTTCACTTGCTGAAACCAGACTTGAATTTGGCCCATTATTCTTTTCAACTGAAGAGAAGAATAATGCCTTATGTTGTCATATGGCACTATATCAAATTGTTTCTAGCTATCAGCAGAAAAATCAGTTGCATCCACAGGGATTTGGCCCTGTGCTTATTAAACAGTAATATCTTTGTCAACAGATGGATTTTATACTGCTGATATCCTGACAAGTCACTAGAATGAATCTGAAGATTCCCAGCCATAACACAATCCTATTTTAACCTTGGTTATTTTTAAAAAACATGACAAGCACTGATGCTTAATGCAAATGCCTAGCAATGTGTGTTACCTGGTAACCAAATGGGATGGTGTGTTGGAGAGGGAAGTGGCAACAGCAAGTGAACATATGCCAAAGCAGCTCCTAGCAGATACAGAAATGGTCACCATGGATTTTGCCACATTGAAAGAAAAGATTGTCATGACCTAGTATAAATTCGTGGAAGAAGAAAACAGGATTTTCCTTTTACACTCCCACGAAGGCAGAGGACATTCATAGTCTGTGGTATCAGAAGCTGCTAGAAGCATCACTTTTGTCCACGAGGGAAAAAAATTTCCCACAAACAGGGAAGAAAATGTCCCACATTTGTCCAATGAAAAGTGGACTGCAGCATCACAGGAGAATCTGGTCACAGTCTAAGTTTCCTGACTGACTAACAACACTCCTTCTGCTTTGTTGGCCAAAACAGAGAACTATTTCTTGGAGAGATCAGGATTTATTTTCATTCAGTGAGTTCAAAGATTTGTTTCTTTGCTTTGGCCTTTCTTCAAAAATTCATCATGCTGGAAATTCATCATCTCAAAAACACAAGTAATTTCTTTTGATTGGGAGAGTCAATCTGAGAGCTCTGCCACAGTGGGGTTCACTAGAGGCCACAGTGTAAAGCTACAGTAAAAGCTTGAGATATGATGAAATTATCCAAATAGATTGTTTCCTGTGAAAAATGGAAAACCAACCAATTTTTCCAAAGAAAACCTTTTCATTAAAATTTTCTAAAAGGATAGCCAAAATAGCCATAAATTAAGTAGAAACCAAAATGATGCAGATAGGAACTAAAATATTGGAGCATCATAAAAATATTTCTATTTAAGGAGGTATCAGTATATTTTTTATTTCCCAGTGATATACAGTAGAACTACAGTTTACACTGCCTTTGAAGTGTTTGGGTTTGCAAAGCAACTTTGAAATAGCTTCCAAAAATGGCTGTTTTTCTGAAGCTATTCTTGGCTGATGCCTTATGTTGCATCACTTTAGACTAATGCTGGGAGTAGAAATGTCAAAGGCCTAGGTGAAGGAAAAAGCAACAACTGCCAGACAGTCTGCCATACCTTTACAGACATGACACACAGTTCTGGGCTCACACAGTTCACTTTTAAAGCCTGTACCAAGTGGCACACTCTGCACGTTCATAGGAGCTCCAGAATCCAGTCCATCCCAGGTTCTATGGTAGATTTCAAATTATCTTTGTCACTGGGGAATGTGCTGCAAATAGCCAGCTAACGTCTGATTTCATTTATGAAACTTCAGACTTCAGAAAAAAGAATGAAGTCCAGCTGTTAGCAGAGAAGGCACAAAATCAGATCACTAGCACAATTAGTGGTAATTTTTAAAAAGCCAAAGCCTGGAAGAAAAACCAGTGCCCACTCCCCAAGGAAATGCATCTTCACAATAGATGCTTTCTGCTTCTCTCCTAAGACCATGGGAGTACTGTTTGTGCTTCTCAGAGCAGCTTACTTCATTAAGATGTGTATCTATCTGTTGTTCAGTTACTTTCCAGATTTGTCAGTCTGTCCCATTTATTAAATATATCCCAAATAACTAATCAAAAAGCTTTTATGAATGTTTGCATGCAAAGATGAGGAATAAATTATTCAGTATCTGAAATCTAATTATACACAAATTTCTGGAAAGCTCTTAACTATGTGCTTACATCCTTCCTCAAGAAGGCAGTAGGCATTCACCAAAGAGGTTCAGGGCTCATGCCCTCTGACACCTCAGGCACCTAAGTAATCGACTAAATGCCTTTTTGTACCTATTTGAAAATACTTAAGCACTTGTAATCAAGTTTATGTCTATGTCAAGCTCTGTACTACATGAAATGCTCTTTGTTCTTTGGTTTCGGGAGGGAGGTCCAAATCACAGACCTGTCAAAAGATAAAGTCTGCTATTGGAAAAGCATACAAAAACAAGAGAACAAAAAAATAGGTGTTGCTTTTCAACAAATATTTGGAAGAGCAACACCAGGTTTTAGTGCTAGATATGTTTGACTAATACTGTGATTGCAGTCCTACAAATACTTGCAGTAATAAGTGAAGAATATTTGCAAAACCTTTTTTGTCTGGCATCGGTAGGCAGAGATCTCGACCTGGTGACTGTATGGAGAAGATTTATGTGTATGCAGCACAGCAGTTTCTAAACATCTTCCCAATGTTATTTCAGGAAACTGTTACAGCTCCACCATGGTTTATTAATTTCCTCTATAGATTGACTCTGATTTTAGCACAGAGGGGTGTTTTTGTCGTTGCATGTTAAATGAGTGGTGTTGCTTAATATTTTTGCTAATGAGGACACCAGACGTGGAAGTTCCCCTGGTGTCCTTGGCCACAGGGATTTGTTTCTAGCAATGTGTCATCTCCACTTCAGTTCTCAGTTACATTGAAGGCATTACTCAAGTGACAAAAATAGAAAGATTATTGCTCATGTATGTATGCATTGGAGTTATTTGCATGAGATTGACAGGGAATGCCTGCCTGTCCTTACAAACAAGCCAAAAAAGGAAAATGCCGTATGATGGGGCAAAATGGCACGTGAATTACCTCACTTTCTCATCTCAGTCTGTCTCTCGCTACAACTCATGTTATAGACACAGTGAATACTCTAAAGCTTGAAATGGATCTGCCACTTACAGCCGGAGGACTCTTTTAAGCTTGCTAATCCATTGGAAAAATAGCTCATTCCTTTCAACTGTGGACACTATCATTTGAAAACAGTATCAACACTGAAATTTTAGAAACAAAAACATAGATACACATAAAGAATTATACATATTCATATATATATCAGTTTAAATTTTATGTTTATACATACATGATCATACACATTTTATATATATTTGTGAATGTGTAAGTATCTTATGCATACACATATACTTAGATAGAGAAACCAAGAGGTGTTCCTACAAAATAATGTGGCCATGAAGAAAACTCACCTTCCTGCTATAGATCCAACCAAGAATTATGGAGCTACCAGTAGGACAGTTAAAATGACTGTAGAGAGTTAAAACAAAATCCCTAATGAATTAAAGTGAATGAAAAGCAAGGAAGTGAAAAAAGCAGCAGAAACCAACATATGCAATTTTATTTTTTAAACACCTACCAGCTAAATAAAGTTTGTCTTGCCATTATTTCATCTATGTATAGTCCTGCCTTCTGGAAGGCTCAGTATCTTCTGTGAGAAGTTCACCAGATACAATTTTTAATGTCTAACTATAAAGGGAAAAGAATCTAACAAATTTCAAGCATTAGCGGAGTTGGGTGCATGCCTACGTGCATGTGTACAGGGGTGTGTGCATATGCATCCACATGAGGACAAAATGTAGGAATCAAAGAATGTGAATGATCTGGACAAAAGAAAGAGCAACTTCTTTAATATTTTGTTTAATGGCAGGTTGCTTTTATCAAAATTTACTAGTTTTTGATAGTTTTTGAAGGCAGAAACTAAAGTCAGAAACTAAAATCTTTACAGATTGAAGTGAGAGCTGAGGGCTGGCCACTCTCTGTCTGAGCTGAATTTCAGTTGAGGTCATAAGAAACCCTAGCCAGTAATGAATGTAAATTAAAGGCTTGCTGGATGTTTATGGCATTAACCTCACAGCAGTTAAGGAGAAGGTAGAAGGTTAGCACAAGAGTTATTTATCAACTTCTCAGGCAGATACTGTCGTGGTTCACTTTTGAGTAGCCCCCTGATTCTTGTCATCTGTGATCTCAGTGTGCAATAGAAAAAAGTCAAGAACATCTGACTGCCAGTAAAACCCCTCTTGTGTCTTTCTCTTGCCTTGTGCACAAATGAGACATACAGGAGAAATAATTACCCTGGATGAGTGTTTCTGTCCCCCACTAATCATAGTTCCTAGAAGGCCATTAAGAGCATTGAAAACTAAATGTAAGGTTTTCTTTGGGTTATCTCTGTAATTGTAACTTCACAGGCAAAGTGTTTTTAAAGGCTTGACATCTTAGATGTGAGACAAGAGCATGTGAACGCAAAAATTTTTTATGGAAATTTGTTGGTTGAGTATTTTCTTTCATGCCCTCTGGTACAGGAGACTTGGGCACATATGTCAATTTATTTTATCCTCTCTACAGCCCACACTTCTAAATAACAACTAAAGCAGTACTGAAGGCAAAGACTTGGCAAGCTTAAGAAATGTAGTAGATGGTTACACAGAGCAAGAATAGCCAGTTATAAAAGCAAACACTAAGAAAAATTGGTTTAGATGCATAAACCCCTCAGGTTATATAGCTCAGTTTTAATAGTATTTATCAACTGATCTGATAGATAATCTTAGAGTAAATTCTGGCTGTGGTATGCCCATGAGCAGTTTACAGCATCCTCCACTGCCTGTCCCTCACTCCTAATGATGTATTTACTTATCTTAATGGCTTGGATATGGAGATGATACTATGGAGTGTAGATTTGCATGGTGAAGAGAGTAACACATGATATCAAAACAATTGAGGCATACCCATGCAAAACTGGTACTGGCAAGCACAGGAACAGAGTGCTACATGTATTTTTTCCAAAATAAATCTGAATTTTCTTCATTTACTTTGGTGACTTAGCCAGAAATGCTTTGGTATGTGGTAAGACATGAGATTTGTAACTTAGAACAGATTGATTGTAACAGGATTTTGTTGCTTTCCTTTTGACACTGACCAGGATAACCCACTCCAAATGACTGTGGAGTAGCATGCGGATAGCATGAGTATTTTCCTGGTCTGTTATTTAGCGATACGGAGTTTTGATCCTTCACCTGGGGCCACCTAAAGCAATTATGCCCACTTTGATTAAATGCATAACTAATTCTACAGTTTCAGATTAATTTTCAATTTGTGACAATGTGCCCCTTGGATCATGAAGCCTGACCTTTTAGGTTAACCCAACCTTTTACGGAAACCGGGAATTTCATGAACTGGTACAGTGGAGCACAGCTTTACATATTGATATACCATGTCATATTTTTACCTTCTTAAAATCCATTTCCTTTCAATTTTCAATGGCTGTCTCTGCTGGTGTTTGTTCTTATCTATAAGGGTCATGGCTGATTAGCATTAGCATCTTATTATGAAAAGAACAGTTTAGCAATGTGATTTTTTTTTTTTTAAGGACCTAAGGACTCTTATAAAGTCTTACTAAAGGACTTCAACATACATTGTTTGAGAGTCGTTCCTGAATGTGGGTTAATGATTTTTCTGGCTCAAATGTATTTATATCCCCAGACTCTCACATTTGGAAACAATGATCAGAGGAAATTATGAGAGAGTTAATTATGTCCTGTCTGTCATTCATGACATTTTAAATACTTCCACTCGACACTACGGTTTTCAGATTAGATCCAACATCACCTACACTCTAGCAATTACTGTTAATTTTTACTACTGGCATGGGAGAGATTAAACTCTACATTACCAAACAACATCATATAGTTAGGTGCATTATGGTAAAGGTTTAAAGTAAACACATGCATCTTCCTAATTTGTTGTTAAGACCCTTTTAAAATTATTTTTTAATCAACTCTGTGGGTTTTTTTCCTGACTGAATGGATAGATCAATGTTAATAGTGCTCATCACATTTCATGAAGTTTTATCTCTTACATGCATGAATCAACATTGTCATATATTCAGTGTTACTTCAATATGAATATCTGATTTCTAAATGAACAAATCGGTTTATTTCCATGTGATGTGATAGAAATAATTTTCAGAAAATACTGTTCCTAAAAGAATCTTTCCTTATTTTTCTTTTATTTTCGGATAAATAACACTGGAAATTTTAGAAATGTTACTAAATGTCCAGTAGTTGAAGTTCTTCCAGAAGTTTAACTTGTGATAAATATTTTATTTTTCTTACAATGTCATGTGTTTGTCTGAGTTCATTTAACTCTCTACAAACATAAAGAAAAATATATTTTCTTTTTAATTTGAACACAACTTCATCATGTTATACATAAAGACATGAATTATGCAGAATTGTTGAAACCAGGCTAAGCTCAAAAGCCACATAGTTAACTCACCAGTTTTGGCAACAGTTTTGTTATTGTTAGTGTTGTTGTTGTATTTTTTCAAAGCAGTTGAAAGGCTATTGTCCTAAGATAGCCAGTTTGGAAAAATATGACTGGGAAGTTTGTGTCATTAGAATCCTGAATGAATCCTTGCACAAGAGCAATTTTCTCATGTTCAAGTTCGATACTATAAAATTCAAAGCTATAGATGACAGAAATGATAAATAACATTAATTCAATGCTATAAAATGATAGGGGCAATCTCACAGCCAGTCACTGAGGAATCATTTTACTTCAGCAGCCCTGAAAAATTAGAACTAGACACTTGAATCTAAGCCTATTCTGGTTTTTCTGCAAAGCTGCTTTTTGGGCTGGGTGAACATTAATTATGTGCTGTGAAATTAGACCAGAATTTCCCCTACAGTAAAATCAAAACATTGTTTTCAACCACTTGTTTTTTACTCTTCAAAAAGCAAAGTCTGCAAATAGGAGACAACTAGCAAGCGGCACCAGTTGAGTGCTTAGGATAGCTGCTGGAGTTGTAGAGCTCCTGCCATGTCCGTGATCCTTGGTGCAGCCAGGAGGCAGGTGGGATCTGCAGGCACTGGGGAGGAGGTCTTGTGCCACTGAGTGGTTACGCCACTTTTGATCAGCCGGAATTAGTCAGGCCGTTGGACGAGATGATCAGTGGAGGCCCCTTCCAACAGAAACAGTCTATTCCATTGCATCCCATTCCATTCCATCCCTGAGGGGATTTAGGGAATGCTGATATTCAGGATACATATCATGCTTTTGGTTTAGTGGTGAGACATGGGTGAGAATTCAAACTAGACAGTTTACAGAGGTTTGGGGTTTGGTTTTGATGGGATATCCCATTATCACATTGTAGGTTTAGCCCTCTTGAGCAGATTCCTCTTGATTCCACCTGACTCCAGAAACATTACAGAAAAATTAAAATTTAGAAACACAACAGCAGTGACAGATACTCAGATTGTAGTTCTCTAGGGTGGGATTTGGCTTCACTGAAATTCATGAGAATGGGATTTAAACCAGGCTGTGATCCCTGTAAGTGCTATCTTGGGTTACCTTTCAATTTGTAGAAAATAAGCCAGTCTCTTAATATCCAGACACTGCCTATTTTACATGAATATCTATTTTAAGCATGATATTAGAAAGGCAAGTCTAGACAACATTAAACAAAACTAGACCTTTACACATGCCATAAAGGAAAATGGGAACTGTCTCCTAAGGCTTCAACAAAGTATTAAAAGTGACATATGAAAAAAATCTTCAGTAAAATGACATTGTGCAGTGGACTGCATTATTAATACTGAAGTTAAATGTGAACAAATAAGGCAAGGAACTGAATGAATAAATAATCCATTTTAAAAGGTCATCTTAATAGTTCAGAACTGCTCTATGGGATAATTTGGAAAGGAGAAAATATCGTATTTTCAAGTTGCATTGAAATAAAAACATATTTATAGGTACATAAATGATAACTTTATGCGAAAGTATAATGCTGGAGTGTAAGTTAACAGCTTTGAATTCCCAAAACCTATAATCAAGCACTAGCAAACTAAACATAGACCTTTTAAGTTTACCTGTTAGATCAGTTACATTTCATACAATTTTCCAGATGAGACTTCAGGGGCTTCAGTTCTGGAATTCTCAACATAGTTTTGGTGCTCCCTAGTCCCTGACTGCACTTGCATATTTTGTTTGATGCTTCTTATTTCTTTTTCAGTAAGAAAAATAACTGTATACACACAATTAAGACCACTCTTACAAAGTACCAATAGCTGTAATTTGTCTGCTGTATGTTTAAGACATAAGGCAGAGCTGAGGATATTTCAGTGATTCAGCACATGGTATACTGTCAAATCTTTTTAAATAAATCTATGTGCAGGTGTGCAAGTGCTTGTAATAGTATTGTAACAATAACATTTCTAAATGGTCACGTGATTGGTTGGTCTAAGTTTCAGGCTGGAAGAGTTGGACAGAAAATAGCATTTCAGCAGTCTTTTGGAATGTGTGAAAATCACCTAGAATTCAGACTAATTGGCGTATCTCCACTTGGAGAATACCATTCAACTGAAAACATTTTTTGACACACTGTGCTGTATCTTTATAAACTTTGTTCTTTCACAACTTTACTCTGTTTCCATTTTGCTACCATCTTTGTGTTACAGGACATTAACAAGCAGTTGCTTTTTGTGTTCCCTTCTGCACAGGAAGGCTGATCTCTACCAGGCAATTCTGGGGACTGAGACACTTTGCTCTAGCTACACCAGCGTTCACTCACCTTACCAAACTAATCCACTTCTTCTAGTGGCAAGTGCACACAGTGGACAGCACCCTGTT
Organism: Atrichornis clamosus; assembly: GCA_013400975.1. Taxonomy (NCBI): domain Eukaryota; kingdom Metazoa; phylum Chordata; class Aves; order Passeriformes; family Menuridae; genus Atrichornis; species Atrichornis clamosus. Next base: position 67,011 of record WBMZ01003360.1, on the reverse strand, counting down.
TGGCATCTGGAGTTCCCAGGCAGGGGCTGCAGTGCCCACCCGGAGCAGCTCTGCAGTGCTCACACAGGGAAGCTGCCCTTCTCACGGGTGTATTCTCCAGGCTGTATGGGACTACCTGTTCAGACAAATGGTGGGTGAGAGCTGCCAGTTTGGGCTACATGATGATCAGATTCCATGCTGATGCACCAGCATGGAAATATAACTGAGCTGCGTGGAGAGGTTATTCCTTCAAGAAGAGTCACAGCTTTCTTTGGCTTTGATGTGGCCTCAATCACATTCTTAAACTAATATTAGGTAAAAACTCATGTTGATTACTTAATGAAGATATTATTCCCCATGTTCATGGATACTCGTGGACTACCTTTCAAACTAGGGTTACCTCATGGAGAATTTACAAATACTGTAGTCTCTTTTTCTTTTCCTAGTTGTTTCCCTAGGCATGCCATGGTAGCTGCAATCTCCTGTTCATTGCTATCCTGACATAAACTGTATGCAGTTCAATTGTGAAAGGCCCAAAGCTGCTACTGCTCTGCGAAAACAATACTTGTGATTACTTTATTGATATTTTTATCAACTTTTGTCCTAGAGGACTGCATAACTGAGTCCAACTCAGTCTGGAATTTGAAAAGTTCACATCAGTTTGGATGTGGAACTGGAGTCAGGACCTGGCCTGGTACCAATTGTTTTATAGATCTAAAAAGAGTCCTTATGGATCTTTTTAATGGAGCCTCAAGCTTCTGAACATGCACATATTCTCTCATAATTGATCTCAACTGGATGCACAATAATGAATTGTAGTGTTGCACTGGAAAATCCTTAAAACACTCCAGATGGCCATAAATCAGAAAAGCTTGTGTTGACTGCTGGCACTGAACTTTAGGACAAGAATTTAACCTTTTAAATTTGAGTATTAAATAGGAGTAAACTCACCCAGACCATTAGTATTTTGGTAGGTTGAGAAACTCATTACTGTCTACAAAGTACTTTTCTGATTTTGTCAAGAAAATGCTACAGAACTCTAATGTATTATATTCTTATAATGATATCTTGAACATTTTCAGGTTCTTAAATACCTAAAATCATTGATGTACATGAATGAGCTGATTAAACAAAGGGAAGCTTAATGTAGCTCTGTGGTGAACACCACCAGTAATGGAAGAGGAAATGCAGAAAAGTGTATGACATTTTAATTGAATGTTAGAAAAATATACATTTATTAAAAGGTTATTGTGCCTCAACATGCCAATGTTCTTTGTAATTTGTTAGTTTTTGAATAGTCCTCTAACAAAGGGATGTTATTGTGAAATACTGTAAGAGAAGACACATCTTTTACTGATTTTTTGTGGTCCCTACTGAAGACTACCCATCATTCTAGACAAATGGGTGGGAAAGAAACAGGCTGCAGAAAACATCAAGCTAAAAAACAGGATCTTCCATTTTCTTATAGATAGTGCTCTGTAATATGGACAGGTTAAAGAAAATAGTGAACTCTCACTGGGCATCTATTTTCAAGTATATTTAGGTTACAGATTATTTTTTTATTCCGTTCTTACTGACAGGGCTGCTTGAAGGGAAAATACTTTTGAAAACTAAACACAAAGAAATCCAAACCAAAAAAACCCAAAATATTTTCTTCTGAGTTGTCGCAGAAATTGCAGCTGATTTTGGATTTCTAAGGCCAGGAAGAAATAAAAAACAAAAGCTGATAAGGGAGCCTGGGATGATGTGCTGGGACAGGAAACAGCTATGAGCTAAATGAGAATGCACAGACGTTGGATCTGATGGAGCACAAGGAGGAAGGGCTTCAAGGACAGAATATCTGGTTGTGGCAAGCACAGCTGGCAGTCCCAGGAGGAGGGATACTGTCCATGGCTTATAATGAGCCTTTTGAGGTTTTGTTGAGAGTGGTCTGAAAGCAGAGGGGTAGGAGAGAACTCTGGACTGCAACGGTGAGCAAGGTAGTCCATAACCTCTGAGATATGACTTCCCTTAATTGCTGTATAATGTGAAGAGAACAACGCACTGCATATTGTGCATCTCATCTGTATAATTGACATGATAACCTTATCGGGGAGAAAAGCAGCAGGACAAGTAGGAAGTTTTATGAAATTATGCTTTTTGATACTTAAAAATCTATAGGTATCATGCCCATGTCCACAGTTTCTTTGGTATCAAACCTCTACCAGCTGATACAAAGCTATTTGAATAGATAATCTCTGTCTTCCACTGAAATATTGAGTGAAAATGAAACAAACAAGCTAATAAATAATGATCAAAATATCATCTCTGAAACAAAATGCTTTCTCATTATGATTTCCTTCTTCTATTGATTCAGCTCTGTTTTTCTGAGTTTGCAAAGATTTTTCCGACATGAATTCCACCTTGCTAAACTGTGAAAATCCTTCTATATATTTGGAAAATACAGTTCTATTAAATATTTCAGATTTTCTAATTTTTTATTAAGACTTGAACATTTTGCTACCATGATATTTTGTTGTGATAATGTTGTCATGTCATAAAAAGTGTAATTAAAAATCTTACATCTGTTAGGCTTACTCTGCCTTTCTTTTACACCTTCAATAATTTATTAATTTTTTTCGTATTCACTGGGATCATTCCAATTTCCTTTGGTGTAAACCAGAACAGAATTTGACCTAGTGGGTCATATTATTCCTATTATAATTCCACGTACTTTAGTGGCTTAGCTTAAGGGTGAATTTATTCTTAAATATAATAATATTTGCTTTTTATAAAGAGCAGAATTTTGAAAATGTGTTTAAGATAACAGCATTTCTTTTCATTACAGCAGCCAGTAGCTTAGATTTCCCTGACAATACCAGAAATAACAACAATTTTGCTTGTTCTTGCTTCAATGCATTTCAATTTTAAAACAGCTTTACTGTTCTGAGAAGAAGGCTTTTTTGTAATCTGATTTATAGTGATTCCAGGCACTTGGCTGAAAGCAAAAGACAGAGGAAGAAAGGAAATCAGAGTCGAAAGGGCAAAATCAGCTAAGATTCAGCTCTATTTATAAACAGAAACACCATAATATGATGCCTTCATTGTCAGTTGTCTCCATGCCGAAATTACATTATGACCAGCTACAAGGTCTGAAATGAATTATAAAACATTCAAAGGAAATTAGCTTTTACTGGTCCATTCAACTAGATCAATCTCTACAGCATTTTATTTCTACGGGGTGATCTATACTGTAGCTTGTTTGTGTAGAACCAGAGTGTTAATGACGTTACCTATCATTTTTAACAAGAATGTGTCAACATAAATTCTCCTGTATGTTACAAAATGAATAGGAGTATTAATTAAACACACTTGCTTGGCATTCTTTGCTTTTCATGTGCTATGCAAAGGAAAATTCTGAAGGGAAATGCCAATTACACTATTCCAAGCAAGGGCTGTAGCTGCAACAATGTGTATTTTTAAGGTGTGACATTGTTAACACCCAGTGGATGCTTGAAACACGCCCCACCATCCATGTTGTTAACCGGGCAACAACTCAAAAGCTCAGGAAAACACCTAAAAATACAGAAATATAAAAGCCTTCAGAAGCTTCCTATGTGGCTGTCACAAAACTTCTAGAGCAACCTTCCAAAACCTAGCTGGAAAATATCAGAGTATTCTTTTCTTAGAAACAAAATGATAGTGTATACAATACAGATTTCCTAAGCTGAAAATATAATTAGTACATTCATAAATGTACGCACTGATCATTTTGCTATCATTGCTATATTTAATATTCTCTTTTTAACCATTTCCAAACTGCAGGTAGAACAGGGAGAATTTTCAAAACCTCTTTTTACTTGCAAGGATACATTTTATTTGTATTGTCTGGTTTCTCCCCCCTGAAAGAGCAGGCCGCAGTAAAAGGCAAAAAAGTAAAACTTCCACAATTCAGGGTGATACTTTCAAATGCTGTAGGTGCATATGTGTGGTTGTTATCTTTTTTTTGGTGATGTACACAGGACAGATCTATTCAGGCTACAATATCTTGCCCTCTTTCTTCATAGTTAAAAGCACCTAAATACAGAGCACCAAAGAGGTTTAATGTGTAGGACTCAGATGTAAGTCCAGATGGGGACTGAACACTGCCTCAACAGGACTGAACAAAGGAAAGTGGAGTCCTCTTCCCTGCTATTTTACAGAACTTCCTTATATCCCCCTTCTCGAGACTGAAGAGATTTAGGTAATTTTGCCATTCCTCACATTGAAAATGTACTGTACCGCTGACCATTTTTCTACTTTTGTCTGAAGTCTGATGTTGCTCTCATACCTTCCAAAGATGGTATGAGATGGTAAACCAACCATAATGGCCAAATTAAAAGCTCTCATCAAGCCATAGCCATCCTATGTACGCAACATCACTGACACACAACATGACATTGCAGAAAGCTTGCACTGGCCTTCCATCAGTGCAGCCCCTTCTTCAGTGGTGTCCAGCTTTTGCGAGTAGCCATCGTGAGCAAAGTCAGGTACGATATGTCCCAGCTGTTTATCTGAAAGTGGCAAGCACGTGGTTTGCTATGAGTAGGTATTTATCTGTGAAAAAAAGGCTAACAAATGTGAGATGGAGAAATGACTTTTTGTTATTGAAAAGAATGAATCTTAAAAATATTACATGCATTTAAAACCAGGTGGTAGTGTTTCACCTCCATTTAACACAGGTTAAAATGACTGTAGATTAGGGTTAGCCGTGAGAAGAATGTGTCTGGAATTCCAGAAGAGGAATCATAGGCCACAGGTTTTGGTTTGGGCCCATTTCTGTAAAATTGCACTAATAAGGCTGCTTTAGCTCTTAGGATAATATATCTTCATTTTTTTCCCTGAGATTTCTCTTCAGACTTTGTGAAAAAAAGAAAAAAATGATGTGTAGAAGAAGAAAAGGTACCTAAAGTAGTGATAAAGAAGACAGAGAAGACCATTCAAACTTCTAGCCTAGAGGTATATCTCATATTTTCTTGTGATTGTTCTGCTCTGAACATGAGAGCTGTTTGAATTTTCTAGTGATAAGGGAATAAAGCATGCACCTCATTAGAGATCCTTAGATTCAAAACCAAAGTAGTATGTCTAAGTTCATTCCCAGACAGCAGCCGGAAAAATGCAGACAGCTGCCTAGCTGACTGCCTCACATATTAAATATATTGGCTTTGAAAAGAGTGAAACTTATTACATTCATGAACAAGTTGCTGAATGGGTTTATGTTGTCTGAAAGCCACTAACAGACCACTTCCACAGCCATGCCAGCATTTAAAGTAATTTGTAGGAACTTCAGCTGATAAAATAAATTTTAGTCGCCTGACATTTATGGAAAATGATATACATATTGATAGAACAGAGCTAGGATTCCATGAAATCCTCCAGACAAAATAAGTACATCTATAAAGTTGTTGGGCTGCTTCCCCTGTCTTTTAAAGAGGCACATCCTGAAAATGGATGCTCTATCCAAGAACACGGTTCTGGAAGAAGCAGCACATTTTCTATATATTAAGACTCGAAGTTTCTCTGTTTCCCCTTACAATCCAAACATATGCAGAGGTTTTTTGCCCTCTTCAAGCCCAGCATTGCATGCAAATTAAGCATTTGTCTTCTTTAGAGGATGCAACATAATTTTGTACTTGCAGCAGAACATAGAGCAAATCCTTTTTAGCCAGGCTGCAAATCACACATTCAGAAAAGAAGTACATCAACATTTAGGGATGAGGCAATGCTCCTGGTGCTAGGTTGATTGAAGTGTAGATCCCTACACAAGCCTGTACAGGTCCCAGATTTTTATCTCCAGTTCCTTACAGTTTAATAGCCTAATTTTAAGACTGATAGCAATCTAGTGGGACAGAAGAGATGTTTCACTTGTGCATCCAACATTACTGTCCTACTAGAAGATTATGGGGTTAAAATGGGTGTTTGCCCAAGGAATGAAAAAGCCATGAATATATTTCTAAATAAAAGTTAAAAGAAAATGTTGAATGCCAATGCCTAGAATGGCCCAAAGACTTCACGATTTCCCTCCTTTCCTACTTCTACCTCCCTCAAGTTTTTTCTGTATACTTTATCCTGTGATCCCCTATGCCCTCTCTTCATCTACATCTGCGTGTAAAAAATAATTGATAAGAAATGGTAAGAAAATAATAGAATTGTCTGAATGGAACAGAACCTAAACAGGAATGTCATGAGTCGGTTTAAGTTAAACAGTTACTGGACTGAAGCAGAGAAAGCTACAGCTGTGACAGCTCACAGCTAAGAAGGGAGCCCTTCGAAACTATCCAATAATGATAAGGAGCTGAAGAAGCCTTGGAGAGAGAGAAAAGTATGAAGATACTTGCTTTTAGGAGCTGTAGCTATGGCTATACAGCAGACAGCAACCATTCATCAACAACTTGCTAATAAGGTAGAGAAACAAGATTTTTTTACAAGCAACCAGTTCCAAACAAAAGGCACTTTGGATTTCTCATAGCAAAAAGTGACTTATGTGATAGGAGAAATAATTTGCACGTGTTCAGAAAGTATCTAAGAACTAGAACATTATATCCTACTGCCAAGAAAATAATAGACTCTCTGGTAGGAGACACATCTGAGGAACTGCCAATTACTGCAGTAACTGGGGATAGGGTATGGCCCTGGGGATCGTTTCTGCATCGGCTTTGTATAAACCCTTCAAATGCTGGGTAGTAAACATTTCTCTCTGATGTGCGTGTCTTCAGGGCAGGAAAAGGTTCAGCTGAAACTGCCAAATACATCGAATCATGTTTATTATCCTGTAATGAATGGTGTATATGAAGTGAACCTGGGGAGAAGAAAAGAATTACACAGCAAAATAGGCACTTACTGTACTATGAGCAGCTATATAGTTAGGGAGCTTTTATAAATTATAGTGTATTGGATTTCAGACAAGGCCACCAGATTTACCCAGCACAAGACTGATGAATTCAGAAGAAAATGAGAAATATTGCTGCAATGCAAAAAGCACTGCAATCCAACCTCCACAGACCTTCCCTTTGCATAGAGCTGATTGTGTTACTAGTTTAGTCAGGGAGGTTCAATGTAGCCAGACATGTGCCATGGAAAGTACCCCCCTTTGGCAATACCTACTTGAACAACTACTGCAGATTTATTTAACAAACTCCTTTTTTTACATGCTTTTTTTATATCTCCCTGCTTCCTGGTTGCACAGTCCTGATTGTGTTACAGCATCTGCTTTCAAACCTGTTTTCATAGTTCATGGAAGAAAAAGCACTAATATTACACAAATGGAAACTGCAGGTAGAATTCTTCCATTGCCGGTTTTTAATTGGTTTGTGTTTGGCTTGAACGGATGTAATAAATACCTTACAAGAAACAATGGGCTGGATAGAACTTTCTTGTTTAATTCACAAGGCTTCATTTAGAATTATGGGAAACTAGAGAAAGGGCTCTGGTCAGTCATTTTCTTTTTTCTCTTTTTAAAAAAATGTATATTAAAAATGAAAGCACAAAGTTTCACAGCATGATGAATTCAATAAATTAAGTGAGATAACCAAGTAACTAAGACAACTGTGAAAACTGCCCAAAACCTAAAATAATGACAAGAAAGCAAGAGAGAAATGCTATGTCTCATTATGTTTCTGTCTTTTTTATGGACATTTCAGACCTATGACAATTATTTAGATATCAGGAGTCTCCTCCAGCAGGGAAGCAGCTCAGTATATTTGTGTTGCGTGGTCAATAGGCCATGAACAGGAGATACACATTCCTCTGAATCCCAGAGGCAGGTGTCCCCTTTATCTGAGCCTGTGAAGCACCCTGGTCAGAGACACAGCTGCACACAAACCAAAGGCAAACAGGAACTGCACTCTTTGATACACTAGGAAGTGACAGAAGCTTGCAGGGCCTGTCAGCCTTCTTTGGTGAGCCAGCAAACACTGTGGTGCTCGACAGCCCTGCTTGATGGTTAAAGCTGAGAGCAAATCCCAAGGTGCTGCAGAGCCTGCCTGGCTCCACTCTTGAGTGGCATGTTCTGCGATGCCAGGGGGCACTCAGCGCCAGCCTGCGCGGGGAAATGCTCCGCGCCTCGCCACATCTTCCCCCAGAGAGCAAGTCATCGAGTCTCATGTAAATAATACATTTGGAGATTACTTTTATAGAAGGAATCTGTTTTGATCAAACTGAATTTTTTCTTCATGAGATAATAATTCACACAGGGTTTCCATTTTTTCTCAAAACTTTTTGTTGTCATACTTCATTTTCTTCAGAGGTCACCTTAGAGAAATATTTTGGTACTCTGTTAAAAATGACCTAACCTGATTTTTCTTGATCACTTTAATGAAGCTTAATGAGAATATCTCTTTACCTATACCTGGTCACACAAAACTGTCTATCCAGATATATTATATAACTTATTTTGACATGCAGAATTTACATAGAAAGAAGGAGGTTCTTGCCTTTTTATCAGCTCTCCTAAATCACAAAACCACTATTAAACTGCAAAAGGTTAATGAAGTCTAGGCTTGTCTGTCAGGCTGCAAAGTGGGAAAAATGTCAATTGCTTTTACTTAAAAATGTAATTAGCACATCTGTTCAATTATGTATGAGAGACATGGTCACCACAGAAACTCTTGACTGCCATTATGTGAGCAAAGGAAAATTATTAGAAGTGAGGCTGGAAGTCCCTGACTAACCCCCTGTCCCCTCTTTCTGCCCCACCTCAGTGCATGCATGCAAACACATATATGTACATCATGATCATTAATGGTGAGTCTGAATTAGAAAGATATACAAAGCGAAGGAAAAAATTATGTTTGGAAAAGGGCTGTTCAAAACGTGTGGCTGGAAATGGCTGTTCCTCACAATTTTAAATCTCCTCTCAGAACAGAACATGGGAACCATGAATCCATGGGAATAAAGAGAAAAATACGTACCTTCTTGATCCAGCTAATGTTTTCGGATTTATCCACCTCAATACACATGGGTGGTCAGTACTGTTTCCGTGCAAGACTGCTCATTGTGCACAGCAGCATTAGGCTTGCAGCTGGTGATGGGTGTTCTGTCGAGGCTTGAATGTCTTACATTTGCCCAAAGCAGGAGGGCTGCATTTCTGACTGACATGGCATTTTGCCAGCAGACAAGTTTTGGTTTTAAAAGTTTAGCTTTCTTACCATAGGAAAACCAATGACTTCAGATAACAAGACAAGACTACAGAAGAGGGTGTTACCCTTGCTTTGGAAAGAAATCTACTTATTCAACATTTTCAGTTTTCAGAAGGCTTCAATTCTTTTTAAAGGTAATCCTTTGCTATTTTTCAACTTCTCACTGCTGTGCTGTTCTCCTCATTGTACCAAGAGGAATCATAGAATATACTGAGTTGAAAGAGATCCACAAGTATCCTCAAAGTCCATCTTCTGGCCCTGCACAGGACAGCCCCAAGAGTCACACCTGAGAGTGTTGCCTGAGAGTGTTGTCCAAACACTCCTTGTACTCTGTCAGGCTTGGTGCTGTGACCACATCCCTGGGGACCCTGTTCTAATGCCTGTGACCACATCCCTGGGGACCATGTTCTAATGCCCAACCACTCCCTGGCTGAAGAACCTTTCTTTTCTAATGTCCACCCTAAACATCCCCTGACACAACTTCTGGCCATTCCCTTGGATCCTATCACTGGACACCAGAGAGAAGAGATCAGTGTCTGCCCCTCCTCTTCCCCCCACAAGGAAGTTGAAGACTGCAATCACATCTCCTCTCAGTCTCCTCTTCTTCAGGATGAACAAGCCAAGTGATCTCTGTCGGTCCTCATATGGCTTCCCTTTAAGGCCCTTCATCATTTTTGCAGCAGCAATTTCTTCCTTTGCTAGCTATTTCATGTATTTGCTTTTTTTCTAGAAACTCCCTTCTGTACCTCAGCAAAATCTGCACACTTTAAACTGCATCTAAGTTAAAATATAAGGATATATGTGAGAAGTCTGTAGAAGTCTTTCTTGAAATGCCAGATCCAAATCTGGACTCTGACTTCTGTCCTAGCTCCAAATGGTGTTTTCCAGTATAACTCTGTTTTTGGTTGCTTTTACTTTTATTAAATTTGGAAGACACACAATGAATGAAAATGTAAATAACCTAGCCCAGGTGCTACTCACGAGTATCATAATGATGGCAGGAGTTTTTAGGTTGTGACATCTGTGGAGAATCCTGGCTACTGATGGTGCTGTAGTTCCTGTCAGCTCAGTGAGTCACTGTGATGCTGCAGTCGGTAGAGGGGAGATCCCTCACTGCAGCCCACTTTTGTACTATAGTTTACATACATTCCAAATGTATTTTCTGGAATCGGCAACAGGTGCAGACCTGCTGCAAAGATAGCCAATCTGTAGCTCTTGTGTGGTGCAGCTTGGAAACCATTCTCGTGTGACTGGCACCACAGCTGTGCCACTCGGCTGTGCTTCTGCCCTGCTCTGAGCCTTGCCTGCAGGGCACAGCACATCAGGCAAAGCTGCAGGGGGGATGTAATCCCTCCTTCTCATCCCTCAACAGGGCATCCTCTGCCCCTGGGGTACCTCCACTCCAGATGTAGCCCACATGAGGGGGCCACTTGCCCTGTAGTGTTTAGGAAAGTTGGCTACAGCTATGAGTTAGGGAGAGTAATGTACTCGGAGAGTTATTACTTTCACTTTAGAAAGATAATATTTTACATAAGATTTTTACTTACTAGAATCACCTGCAGTCTTTTCTTTTATAGACTAAATACTGAAATAGCTCAAAAGGCAGTCTTCTTACGGAGGAGGAGGGATTTTCTTCAAAAGATTATTTCCTTTTTCTCCACTGAAGAGCGATCACAGAAATCTACTGTTTCTCTTTCTAATCTCTCTGTTTAGAAAACCCAGGTGACATTAGGGTCAGGCTATTCTTCAGTGACAGCTGGCTCGCATGCTCACCGTGTCATACTACCTGGCTCACTTTCTGTTAGTGACTGGAAACCCTGGAGAGAGTAATCAGAGTTGACCATCGGAACGTTTTCATTGTAACTGAAGAGAGCCATTACAGCTTTGCTGTTGAATATAATTGTCTCATCTCACTGGGTGTGCTGTGAAAACACATATTGGCCTGGGGGTTTTTTTCTGTTCCAAGTGCTTGTTTTCCCCCTTCTTGGTTATATTTTTCTAATCGAAATCTTATGGTATGTGATACCACACTGTAGTGTAGTATCATATTGTTTTAATGGCCTCTTGTTCCCAACTCTTCCCACCCAGCATCTCTTTATCTTTTCTTGATAAGAAATACACCCATGCAAAATCAGTATTTTATCCTCTGAAGCAAATTTAATGATGTGTTTATAAGTGGATTTTGTCCTCAATCAGAATGTTGTAATCTTNATAAGAAATACACCCATGCAAAATCAGTAATCAGAATGTTGTAATCTGTCAGGCCCTAGATTTTCATGACTTTAATGAACTTTTGTCAAAATGGGTTTTCAGTCTGAAAGCTCAATATAGGGAGCAGATCAATGTCTTAGGCAAAACTGGAAAGAATACCACTTGCATGAATACCAGATTTCAGCAAAAAGAACATGGGTGATAAGCGCCAGATCCTCATTCCTGCCTCTCAGTAATATGGCATTATGTACTGCTCAATAGCAAATCACACAGACTTGCACAGCAAACAGCATATACCTTGAGTTGGGGATGAGTGACATTAATTCCATGCCATTTGATAAAAGCACTAGTTCAGGTCTTTAGTGTTTCAAGGTTTTATTTCTTGTCTTCTCTTCCCATTGTTAATGGGATTGCACATTAAGGACAGAAATTATTACTTGTGTTGTTCTCATTGTTCTGTTTGTTCTCACTTCTTGGATTTTCTGAGAAATCTACATCACGCACTAATGACAGCAGCTCCTTTTCAATAAGAAACAGACCTTTTGAGAATTCTTAGTCTAAGCAAACAAAGGAGCAGTGTGTTGGGAGTTGTCTTTCCATCTTCCATTGCTATATTTGTCTCTTCAAATCCTTTGTATAGCCACGAAGTATAAGTAAAAAATTATAGAAATAGGCCTTTCACGTTATCAACTCAACTGGTGTATGATAACATGCATAGGGCTGGGTGTGAGACCATTTCTTTCTTTCAGTGCTCCTGTTTGGGGGAGAAAAGGTTCCTTCTTTGAGTAATAACTATTTTGAGCTCTGGCACAGAACTCAGATTCTTAAGAGATCATTTATATTACAAAGGCTCACTTTGTACTTCTTCAGTGCTTAGAGGCACATTTCAGCTTCCAAACCAAAATCTTTTAATGGTTTTTTAAAACAAATTAGGGGTTTTACTTAGGCTTTTTAAAAGGAAAAAAACCCATGTATGAAAGCAAAATTAATATACTAGTCTTTCTAAAACAGAGGGAAAGCTGTTCTCTACTTTTCAAACTGTTCTCTGAAATATATTTGACCCTCACATGGTGTCTCTGTAAAAGGGATTGTATTTCTTAAAGCCAAATGGGAAAATGATTCATAACATCCTATTCAAGATGACAACTGAGTTGATGGTCTAGCTAACTGCATATCTATTTCCAAATGTACTAAATTTAAATGGATGTAATCACAGTTTTTAGTACATACCTGATGTTGCATGACGGCTAGACAGATTAGATACATTCTTGCCATAGAAGAGTCTAGTGCATGAGGCAGTGTTTATTTACACAGCTTAGACTGCCCCATTCAGCCTTTTTGCATAGACATTCAGTTCACTTGTAGGCCAGGGACTGTTTTCAATAACGCTGAGGAAAAATTCACTCAAAAAACAAGGATGCAACAACAGTAAATGTCCCTCCATATTATGAAAGAGCTTTCTATTCTAATGTCTGAAAGCAGAATTTTGATCTTCAGTATTGATTTGGTAAATTTTCAAGTATTCTATTTGACCTTTCATAAAAGATGTATTGCTCTGTTTGAGCTGATATGTTATCAAGGTGGAAAACTGTTTGTCCTTCTTAAATAACCAAGGGAAAGAATGAACCTCCTGTACTGCAGATAAATATAGTTCAATGAGACAAGAATAGGAGGAAGAGAATCAGTTTTGAAGTATTTTAAGATATCCTTTCCTTTCCATTATTACTGTTTGATTCTTGTCATTTTAATTGACTTAAATAATTGATGCACATCCAATTTGGTGCTTTGAATCATGTTTATAAACTTTTGTCTTCATGCTGTTACGTGCTTTCAGTTTTTGAGAAAGGCACTTGACTTCCATTGAGTACCCTGTTCCCGATGAACAGTGTGAGATATGTTTGCCATGGGCAACTGCCCCTCACGGAGCAGCAAGTCCTGCTGCTCTGCAAGACGTGACTGCAGCTACAGGAAGGGCAAAGGAAGAACAGAACAAGAGAAGGAGAATAAACCACCCAGAAGCTATTACATATTATCCTGGGGAAAGGTGCTTAGGGAGGAAGTTGCGATGCTACAGAAGCCTTTTCAGGAGAACTGAATCAATGGGATTGATGCATAACTTGTCTCCAAACTATATTTAGGGAAAGTGTACAAATGAACTAAGCAAAAATTTTTCTGAGCAAATTTAGCCTTTCTAATTAAGCTGAATGATCACTTCACAGGTTTGATTTTGCCCCCCATTATTCTGGTTTATATTTCCTTACTCCTCCCGTGAGGTTCAGCATGCCTGGATCTTTGTGTGGACTGGGATGGCCTAAGCAAGTGAAATTTCAATAATTTTGTGTTTGTGTATGGAAATAATCAGAATCATTTTACCAACCAGGAGACAGTTAATAGTAGAAATATCTGGATGTTATGCAACAAATAACAATAAAAAATAACGAATAGTTTTTCCCTTTTTGTGTTGACATACACCTGTGGCCATTTGTCCGGAATATTTTAAATAATATAAAAATTGTGTGTTCTTGTGGGAAAGTCTTTTCTACTCTTTTAATTTTCTACACCTACTGTCTAAGTAGCGCTACCTACTGTTCTCATGTATCTAAAGGACTCTATGTGTGTAAGCCAGGTAGCTGCTGGGGCAAATCAGCACATGAGAGACACCAGCAAATCCCATTAGAAAAGGCTCTGTACTTCCAGCTGAACTAGGCTTAAAGAGGTGTGAGTTATGTTTCTAATTTTATTGCTTTATTGACTTCCACTTGGGAACTGTCAGTCAGAGCCATACTGCCTAGAAGACAGCAGAGGCTTCATGCTGATCTGAGAAGCCATGCAAAGCATCTGCACAAGGAGATGGAAAACTGAACCTGTCAGGTAAAGAAATGTACTGCTGTATGCACAAGACATTGGAAAACCTGTGCCTTAGAAATTTATTACTAATTCAAAGTCATGGCAGGAGGGAGGTGACCGTAGTTTTTTAGGCTGTAGTGCTGATCTGTCATAAATTAGTTCAGAGAAATTTGTCTTTTTTTCTCTCTCTATTTCTGTCTTGGGCATCCATGTGAGATTCTCTCTCACACACACAGGCCTTGCTGCTGGTGGTGGCTAGGTAGGTATCATGGTTTAACCCCAGCTTGCAATTAAGTACCATGCTGCCATTCACTCACTTTCCGCTGGTGGGGTGGGGGAGAGAATCACCAAATCATAAATCTATAAAAAGTTAAGGAAATCGTATGGACCATAAAGATCATTTAGGCCCAGGTTCCCTGCCATGGGCAGGGATACCTCCAGCTAGATGAGGTCAAGGCCTTATCCAACCTGTCTTTGAACACTGCCAGGGTTGGGGAGTCCACAGCTCCCTGGGCAACCTGTTCCAACACCTCACCACTCTCACAGTAAAAAATTCCTTCCTAATATCTAACCTGAATTTGAAGAGTAAAAGTGGGAAAATTCATGGGTTGATACAAAGGGAATATACTCATTGAAATAAAGTAAAAAATAATAATAAAGTGAAAATAATAGCAATAACAAGTAAAATGAAAAGGGGAGTAGAGAGAGAGAGGAATAAAATCCGAGAAAGACAAGTGATGCACAATACGATTGCTTCACCACCTGCTGACTGATATCCAGCCTGTTCCTGGGCAGCATTCTGTGGCTCCCAGCCAACTCCCCCAGTTTATGCACTGAGCATGATGTTCTATGGTATGGAACATCCCTTTGGCCCGTTTGGGTCAGCTGTCCTGGCTGTGCTCCCTCCCAGCTTCTTTTGCACCTGTTCACTGGCAGAGATGGGAAACTGAAAATTCCTTGACTACTCAGCAACAACTAAAACATCAGTGTATTATCAACATTATCCTCATACTAAATCCAAAACACAGCACTGTACCAGCTAGTAAGAAGAAAAAGAACTCTATCCTAGTCAAAACCAGGACAGTGGGAAACACAAGTGGAGACACCTTTGTGTGAGAATGGATGCAGCTGTAAATGTGTCATTGCTGAACCATCTGTACATCACCCATAACTGCTTAACTTGGGAGGAGTTTGAAAAGAAAATGTTTCACACAAATAATAAATAAAAAGCCTTTCTATTCATGTTACTTCTCTCATTGCTTGGGTGTTCTACTGGTCTGCTTATACTGCATTTCAGGGGCAAAAGTTATTCTGAGAGGGTTTTCCCTTCTGAATACAGCAATTTTTGAGTGAAGTGAACTGAATTAAATAGTCCAATTTTTGTAAGGATTTTGATACATGAGGGTTTTGCTTTCCAGCGTTAATTTACAGGTAGCTTGAATTGCTTCTGTCTCAGTTTTGGATCATTTTATGAAATTAATTAAATCCAAAAGGTCACCTGGATCACAAGGCTGTAATTTAGAATTTCAGATGTTCAAATTCTAAAAATATTTTAGAAATATGTTTGGTGGTTTAGTTTTCGGGATTTTTTTGGTTGCTTGATTGCTTTCATACTTGTCTTTTTTTCACTACAGCTGTAGTGCAGCTGGATGCTTTGCAAATGTCTCTATGTCTCCATGGAATTTGGGAAGGTGTCTAAACACTGGCCAATGCAAATCCATTTTTTAAAATTACAGAGTACAGGATGGTGCTTAGTTCACAGTGTATAGCTGTTTACTGTGGAATTCTATTTCTGAGGGAAAAGGAAAAGACTATGGGGAAAAAATATTTTTCTGTAGCAGGTGTGATCCAAACCCAGTGCATGTTACTGTAAAATTTCTGTATCTCATCTAAGCATTGATATCAGGTCAAGATGAGTACGTGGGACTGTGACCTAAAGCAATGTGTCACTTCAAGCTGTTTCTCAAGACTGAAAGGCAGACAGGTTCTTACCTACTTTCTTTTAGTCCCACCACTGTCCACTTTGTTCTGCAGTTCGCATGGTCCATCTGTGATTCCAGCTCATGCACTGGTAACAGAGAAAATGTAATTGTGCACCTGTGCATCAGGTGAACACGAACTCTTCTGCATCATCTACGTAAATAAAATGTGGCATATCCCATCTCAAGTTGGATACGTCCTTGACACACCAAGGTCAGTAGCAATTGCTTTGTGCTTCATGTAGGATCAGTGGAGAGGAACAATCACTGCAAGAGGTCACTCTGGTCTTCACGTCTGAACGCCCTGCAGAAATACTTGTCTCTCTCCCTTGCCAGGCTCTCTATTGCCAGTAGCTTAGGTACTCCTTCCAAGAGATGTTGCTTTGAGCGTTTGGAGACCAGCCTGATTACAAAACCTGAGGCATTGTTGAGAGTGGGAATAGAAGTAAAAGTTGTCTGAAATATTCAGTATATTTTTAGTGGCTGAAGTCTGATGTGGATGTTGATTTCTAAATGACAGAAAAGATTCAAATGACTGCTCCTGTATTTCCAGTAGGTGTTGTTCTCTTCCCTTAAAAAGTCCTTTCACACTGTTTTTCTGAATTCTCTGGAAATGATCATTTGAGGTACTTCAGTAGAAGAAAGAGAAGAATGAGGTGCTAACTGTAACACAGTTAAATGTAGATATACTAGATACCTGCTTCCCTCAGTGACTCAATTACAGCTGTATGAGAACACAGAGGAAACATAGGTTTCTCTGTACACCACTTTTTTCTCTGTACATCTTGTTCACTGAGCAAGACTCTGATTAGCCTACACCTGCCCTCTTATTATTCATTGCTTATATACACTCCAACTGAAAATGTGGTGCATGTAACTATTTTAAGGAAGCAAATTTCATGCTTTTAATCATGACTACTAACATCAAGAAATTATTCTATCATTCATCTTTTGTTGAAGCAGAAGAAAGTTGTTTTTTAACAACAGGTTTCTGTAACAGCACCTTCTGCCGCAGGTGCTGAAGCTCTGCCCATATCAGCTATGTAATCTTTTCTTTCAATTCTGATGCATGAGATTCATCCAGAAAAGGGAAGATGCTTTCCATCATTGCCAGATGAAATACTTGCAGTCATAGCTCCAGTGATAAGGCAACATCAAGTGACTTTTTAAGTGACTAATGACAGAATAGAAGTGCTTTGATTAAATCCAGCTTTGATTAAGCACTTGAATAGTTGCTATGATCAATTTATGAATAATCCAGGGTTCAAAGAGAATCATGAATATGATTGGTCTAACCCTTCCAAGTAACAAATATATCAGTATAAAGCAGGATCAGGAACAATTTGTGAACAGAGAAGTGTTTAATCTCTCAGTTAACTGGTCAGAGTGGGTAACATGACCAGCTCTGACAGCAGAGACAGCACTTTCAAAATAGAAAAAATCCTCTTTTTTTTTCTGCAGGATCCAAGAGAAATCTGAGACAGTTGCATTAAAAAGCCGGTTGAAACAGCCCCATGAAGAATATATTATTACTGCTGCAACACTGGCAGCCTAAGGAATTACTGAGCAGAGGTCAGAAGGACATAGCTCCACAGCAGAGCTGCCAGACAAGTCTTCCTGAGCAGACCCATGGTGGCTCTGACAGGCCTTGGGACTGCCCTAGAGTCTGGGGGAGCACAACAAGAGGCTTTTGGAGCTTTGCTTGGGTTCTTCTGGGCTTCATTTATCCTTCCTCAGTGTAGTCTTTCTTCCCCACGCTCTTCCTCCAGTCCTAGCTGGATTTCAGGAGTAATAACTAATAACAAACTTAATCTGTTAAGGACTGAATTTCCTTCTACAAAAATCCCAGACATATTCCTCTCACCATGTGACAATACTGGACACTCAGTGCAGAAATCACAGACAGAGCAGTGTGTGGTGCACAGGGGCAGAAGTGAGACATTTCTGAGCTGATTTTCAAATGGGTCAGTGCATCTGGACGACCCGCAAACAACGTTGTCAAAACTTTCTTTTTTTGTGAAAGGTTCCATTCTCACTCTAAACAGAAATATACAACCAACCAAAGAATGAAAATGCAGCACCAACAACAATCACCAGATCATCCCAAAGAAATAAGAATTCCAGCTCAAACCCTCTCCAAATCAAGTTCTATCCCAGAAAGGTCGGAAAGCCAGAGACATCATGAAGGCCATTAGGACATACTTTCTGGCATATGCAAGCATGCAAATAACAGCTCATGAGGTCTGAAATTGCCAGCAGGTATCTCTGGATGATATCAGACACGACTGAATGCATAATACTTCCGGATGAAAGCATATAACTACAGAAGAAATATGTTCCAAGATAGATCCCTGGCAGGACTTCCAAATTACTTACCACTGGAAATGTTGTAAGTATTTAGTTGCTGAAACAAAAGCCTCAGTTCAGATGTCTAAAATGCTTTTGGGAAGTGCAACCCTATGAGGTTAGGAAGCAAAAGTAAATCACTGGTCAGCAGATATAAACAGGTTGCTTTGCACTGTGCCAGGACAGTTTTACTGCTCTGCTGCAAACCTGGGATGAGCTCTTGTTTTTATTGTGGCTTTTGCCTTTTCAAGCTCTAGGTTCAGAGTTTGCAGTCATAGTTTTGTCAGAGTCAAAAAGCCTTCTGGATAAAATATATAGGCAAATTTCCTGCTTCCAGAGATTGTGAAAATCAGTTTCTGGTTTATTACTGTAGAATTTTTTGAGTCTCTGAACAACTAGTTAGTCACACCTTCCAACCAAGGCTAATTGTACCCTGACAAAGTTCTTCATTAAAGGGGAGGATAAATGGCTCCTTAGCCTGCTGTTTGTCTCCACAGATACAGCCAACCTGCTTTTCACTAGGCTTTTTACAGACTTTCAGTGAAGCTTTGGCTACTATTGTACCTCTTCTTGTAATGAAATCTGCCCTGCACTTGGACCATGTATTTGCAAACAGTCTGATTTTCCTTACTGGCAGTCCTTTCCCCTCAATGAAAATGTGTGACACTGCTAAGCATGAGGTGATACTGAATTTTTACTACTTTTTAGCCATCCTTGTTAAAGGTAGAATGCTGGAGCTAGTAGAATTCATGTATTAATCCCTTCAAGCCTTAAAAAAAAAAAAATTAGGATTACTTTGATTCATGGGTATGTTGAAATCTATGAGGAGTGTGAGATGGTGTGGTTAAGAGCCTGCATATGGTTCTTGATGAGACAACCTAGCTCCTACAGTGGGGAGGACCAGCAGGGGAGCAGTGCAGTGTGGAGAGCTCCACTCCTTCTGCAGGAAAAGCTCCTGGAAGGAGGTCTAAGCATATGGACAAAATGAGGAGGGATTGCTCAAGAATTGCCCCAGAGTTACATTTCCACACCAACAAAACCACCAACATTGGTGTGGCTCTGCAGCTCCGTTCCTGTCCCTCTTGTTCACATGATTCTGGTAGCTGCAGTCTGGCCTGCAAACATAACCTGGCCTGCACAAGAGAGGAAATCCATGATACTGGGATATGGTGCACCATGGGGTTGTAGTGCCTGTTGGCCTCACATTAGTAAAACCACCATAGCCTTTGCTCACATGATTCAAAACCTGAGAGTAATTACAGCCTGCTTTTCTAGCCAGAAAACTAGAAGGAAAAAGTGGACAGAAAGTACCTCCCAGGCTTCAGTAGCCAGTGCATGATTTTTTATCCAGATACAGATATGACTGAGTTTGATATTCTCGACCTCAGAAGTCCCTCACAATTAAAAACTTATTCTGTATGTGAGATTTCATCCACCTTCTTTTGCTTGCTCTGGGACCTTCATACCATGCAACTTTGAAACTGTGCCTTCTTCCTCCCTTCCTAATTAACCCCCTGCATAAATACCAAGAGGAGCCTGAGGAACATGGGAACACGGCTATTTTTGTGTTCATAAAGTCGTAGGGAAGGCAGAATTAAAACATGCTGACATATGCACATCACAGCAACTGCTTTCTCTGCATGATCCCAACGTCTCTGATAACAAAGGTTTAGGCACTAAATCTTCAAAGATTTAGGCACTTTTATCAGATTAAGAATTGCCCTCAGCCAATGAGGAATTTACACTAGGAAAGGTTTATTGGAGTACAGGTGTACTTTATGTGAGTTTGCCTTAGAGTGTGTTGCTTATGTGGTGTGTCAGGCCAGCTTTAATCAGTTATTCATGTTTACCATTACGTGACTTTCACCTTCTATCTCTGTCTAAAGACAGATATCTTGGAAATACATCTGCTTTTTTCAATTAAAAAATAAGTTTGTATGACAAAACATTAGAAACATACCTTAAATTTACACGCAGATATAGTGACTTTTAATAGTACTCACAATGACTTTCAGAAGCTCTGAACAGGATGCCCTGGGAGCCATTTCATCCTCTGTGCCAGTTGATCTTGCAGCTCTTGGGTGACACTGTACCACCCACAGTTTCCAATTTGAAAGGTCATTTCTGCAGTTCCAAACTTGTGTTTAACCATAAATTGCAATCACCCTCTTCAGAGCACAACTCAAATGAGTCTTGATTCACCCAACAGGATCTCCATACTTCTAAAATTTTCAGCAAATTTCACTTGATTTTTGCCTCTTCTGCTTATATAACCAGGATGATAACATGACTGCAGATGGTTTTTGACATCTGCTGTTCAAGTCTCATTTTGCCTCTCTGCCTCTGTTTTGCAACACTTTGGTCAGTGTAACCAACCAAGTAAACTGTGAAACAGGAGTGAGGGCTATGCAGGAAAAGCACAGAGCCACAGAAACTTTGTCTTAGCAGTGTTCAAGCCTTATTACCAAACATAAATGAATGTCATGAGAGTAAATTACATTATCTTTTGCTGAGGTTTTTTTGTAGACATTTCCTTAGTGATCCTATTTTACCTACAGTCTGAGGATGCTGATGTCTGAAACTAGATAAATATCCTATCCAATCAATTTTTCTTTCTAATTAATCTGTATAAACATGCTGGAACCCAAGCAGTCTCCAGTTGCTCCTAACTGTGCAATCTTGCCACACTGGTATTACCTTCAGTTCTAGCATCCACTATTTTGCAGCTGTGTGAGAAGAGATAGATGAATTTTTGAAAGAGGGAGATTTGAAATTAGGAATTGAAAATTTTTATTAATCTGGTTTGAATATAGAGCCAAGCTGCAGAAACAGCAAAACACATTCTTAATTCTGCAACACAAAAAAAAAAAAATTGAGGGACAGAGATGTTAATTTAGGTAGGGCATTACATTTGGAAACAATTGATCTGCTAATAATATTTTTGCTTTAGGAATGCTTTGAGCGTAGAATGCAATTTCATACCTAGTATTTCAGTTCATTACCATCTTCTTCACTAATATGAATGCATCTAAATGAAATGAAAGAACAACAGTAACAAATATAATATTTGTTCATGATGTCTGAGTGTGTTGGTATTTGCTATCAACACAGCAACTCTCAGAAAGTCAAACCATGACTTAGTGAGTGGTGAGTGGCATCTTAAATGAAAGATAGTTACAGCTAAAGTAAAGACACCCAAAAACCAGTGTGCAGTGTATACCCAGAGCAGCATGATGCTATGTTATACACTTAGAGTGTTCTGTCTACTTTACTGAAACGGGCTGAAGTTCCTTGCTAATATGGGAGCTAGCAACATATAAAACAATTTTTTTCCCCGATAAAATATAAAACTAAATATGTGAGCTGGTTTTGTAAATTAAAAAAAAAAAAAAAGAAAAAAACCACCATGAGAAAATCCAAATTGATTAACAGATTACTTGAAAGATGGAGACATCTGTAAGTTGCAGTCTCTTCTGTGGTCAGAGAGGTTTGAAAATATGCACAATTAGAATGATATCAGCAAGAAGGAAAGAGAAGATAGATTCAAATATATCTAAACTGGCCTAACTGATTTAGTAGAAATGTAGTTGATTCATTATTACATTGGACTTTTTCCTTATCTATCTCTCTTCCCTTCATACGAACTAACCATTGAGACTCAACATTTTCAGTGTGCTGAGCCTCACATGATCCAATGATACACCTCATGTTAGAAAAATAACTTCAGAAAAATAGCATTGCCTTTATGTAGGACAATCCTCTAGGCTCAAACACACAATTTGGTTTACAAAGCTATCATGTGTCAGCTCAGTTCTAGTCAGTTCTAGTAGCTGACAGCATCTAAGCTCTTAACTTCCAGCAAACTCAAGGTAGGACATACAAGCTTCAACTGTGTTGTGGAGAAGAGAGATGCTCTGTGTTTAGCACAGAAGAAAAGTTCCTCATGTACTAACAAGCATGCTTCAAAGACTGTATGTAGCAAAATTTCCAAAATTTGTATCCTCAAGGAGTATTTCCAACATTCCTGGAAATGCCCGTGAAACTCGCCCAAGTCCCATAATAGTGCTAAGTAACAAAGGACCAGTCCATCTGGTATGTCTGAACAGTGTGTAAGGTGAATTTGCTAGGCTCTATCAGACATCTGTGGCAGCAGTCTTTTGCAGGATGTCAGCCTTCTGCCCATGGGAGCACTCATCAGGACACAGGAAACTTCAGTTCTTAAACAGTCAAAATGTGGAGACAAAAGCAGGGGTTTTATGAAATTCTAGTTGCATCTTGGATCTTGGATGTTTAGAAGTGGCAGGTTTGTACCAGTGAAATAGAAAGACATTTCATTATAGGTTAGGCCAGGGAGGAAAATAGGGTTTTAATCCCTTCTGCCTTGATTATTTCTACTTTCAGTTTGAGGGGTCTGTAATTTGTAATGGTAAATATCCTCTATTATATTTTATTCTATTCCTTATACTGATTCATCAGCACTATGTCTGAGCAACAAACTCATCATTTGGCATAGCCACTGGCAGTCACATGCAGTTCCACTTTTCTCGGCTGATGCCTATGGAAGAACTTTCTCCTGTAACATGTTTTGTTGCATTTTTCCTTCAAACATGCCTTTATCTAAATTCACAGACTGGAGTCTTTCTAAATGCTCATGTCCCTCTTAGATAGTTACAGGATAAAAGTTACAGGATAGTTGCAATTATAGAAATGCTGTCACTCGAAAAGTTAGCACATTTCATATGCATGAATATCTAACTAGGTAGGCAAGAACTAAGCACTGCCTCTCTCTAAAGGATGGCTGAATTAATAACAAGGAGCTGAACTGGCCCTTGCATGGACATTTGAACTGGTTCATTTCTCTTGCCTACAGGAGCATCAGAGGCAACCCAGGAGTTTCACAATGTTGGCATTCCACCTCTGCTTCCATCTGATACCAGGGGATTACTCTTTTTTTTGACGGTGGTGGTGAATGATAGCCTCAGTGGCCCAATTGCTGAAATGAAACAGATTATCTTTGTCTCACATACTTACGCATGAAAAGTTTGCTGTTATCCAGTCTTGTATTTAGAGTACTTTGCTAGATAATTTCTAATTCAGTTCCTATAATTTACAGTTATCTCATTACATCAGCAATAATTGCTTCTGAATCTCTATTATTTTTAGCCAGTTTTGTCTGGTGATGATTGAATCAGATGCCTTTAGATTAGTTAATGAAACACTAAAACTAATCTATATAATAATCAGTTACGAGGCAGGCTTTTAGAGGAATTTAAAACTTGCAGTGTCTCTGGCTTCAGGGTTGATTTACATGATGGGAGAAAGAACTGTAAAGGAAGCTGCCATGGTAGGGAAGGTCAGTAGGGTTAGAAAAGGCAGTGAAACTGAGTTTCAGAGTGAATCATTCAGGCTGTGACACTATGGGACAGAAACGGTGGGTTCTCTTTGCCAAAGCTTATGTAAAATCACAATCTAGGTTTTAGCCCAAGGACAAGTTTTAAGTGATACCAGCTGCAGAGAGGGGAAGTGAGGGGCTGTTAAAACACTTCCTGCCTTTCCTGGCAGAGAGGATGTCTGCAGACTCACATATCGCTTCATATAATATGGGGGAGCTGTAATATTTAAGATGTTACTGGATGGATAAAGACACTGTAGGCTTTACAGCACCTATACCTTCAGGACTGCCTCAGAATTTTAATATGCACCAAAAGCCAGCTGGTCAAATATGCGAGTGTTCCAACCCAGTGAGATTTCCAGCATATTAATGTTAGGATGTTCTTGAGTTCTTTTATACAGCAGGCACAATTTATAAAGAATACACACAAGAGATTAAAAAATGGGATAAAAACTACAGTTCTGTTTACAAAGACATCAGAAATGTGGTGAGTGCTGCTGCCTTATGGAGAAAGGGTATACAAATATGTCTGCATAACAGAAGATGTTGTTACCAGGGGTTATTGAGTATATGAAGCCTGCAGCTCTACAGAGTAACAGAACTGCAGTTTAAAAGGATAAATGGCTCTTGTGAAAAAGAAATGTCTTTCAAATTGAGTAAGCCACCTATCTTCTTCCCCTTGAGTCTTATTATTTTTAGCTAACCTTGGTTGTCATTAGTCGCATAATAAATTGATCTATAAAAATTGCTAAGTCTGCATTTGATATGGATTGTATCTATAAAAGGCTCAAGAAGAGATACATTTTCTTCCATCATGATGTGTATGTCGCTCCACTAATTTGGAGGTTGCTCTAAAGTGGTTTGAATATAGATTTGAAGTGGGAGACAAGTAGAAGGTGTTTGTGTTTTTTTCAAGGAATACGGCACCTTCCTATTTGTTTTCACATGCCTAGAGAGGCAATAAATTAGATAGACTCTCTCATCTGTACTTTTCTCTCCATTTCTCCAGGCTAAGTGCTGCTATCAGACCTTCATGCCACAATCTCTTCCCTTGGCTGTCCTAGCTAATCCGGGAAACAGTGGCTGATTTAGTACCCAGACTGTCATGTGCAGAGCAGACCAAAGGTGGATGTGTTAATCTGTGATTCTCCTTGCAGTGCACTGCCAGCTACCAAGCAGTTCCAGTCCTCCTCCTGTTGCAGCTGCCATTGCTGGAAAATGAAATGAGCTTCTAGTGCAGTTCTCCATTCATACAGAAAGCTGACCTCTGGGGAGGTGTATCTTTTTGCATGTCTGACACAAAGCCTCATAGGAGGTGGCTTTGAAGTCACTTTTTTGATAGTTACTCTTTTTTTATCAGTCTTTTTTTTCTGAGTTGATACAGTAATCAAAGAAATATAGTAGCACAAGTAAAACACAAAGCCTGTAATTCAGGTTTTTTCAAGTATGTGCACATTAGTTTTAATGTTTTAAATTGTTTGAACCTTCATATACATAAACTAGAAACTCCTTTAGTATCTGAATTGCTATGTTGCCATCAAGTGGTTTAAGGAGGCATTTCACAGCATCATGATTTGATAAACCAAAAGAATTGAAGTTACACCAAGTCAACAAAAATTAAGAAAGATTGATTTAAAATGCAAACTTGTGTGGCAGCTTTTCTTTGGAATGACAGTGATTTTAATGATAATGAACCTCTTGCACTCAGCCACAGTGATTAGAAATTACAGCTATTGTAAGATCAAATGCCATTTATTTTTCTAGCTTTCATCTTCTTGGTAAAGTACAAGACTTGGGGTTGTTGGTTGACAAGAAGCACAACGTGAGCTGGCAATGTGTACTCAGAGCCTAGAGAGGCAATTGTACCCTGGGCTGCATCACAAGCAGTGTGGCCAGCAGGGTGAGGGAGGTGATTGTCCACCTCTATTGTTCTCTCATGAGACCCCACCCGGTGTGCCCAGCTCTTGTGTCCCCAACATAAGAAGGGGTGAACCTACTGGGGTGGGTCCAGAGGAGGCCACCAAGATGATGAGAGGGCTGAGACACCTCCCCTGTGAAGACAGAGTGAGAGAGCTGGGGTTGTTCAGCCTGGAGAAGAGAAGGCTCTGGGGAAACCTTCTAGCAGCCTTCCAGTACCTAATGACGACCTACAAAAAAGCTGGAGAGGGGCATATTGTGATAGGACAAAGGGTAACGGCTTTCAACTGAACAAGAATAGGTTTAGATTAGATCTTGGGAAAAAAATTCTTCACTTTGAGGGTGGTGAACCAATTGTACAGGTTGCTCAGATAGGTTGTGAATGTCCCTGGAAGTGTTCAGCCAGTCTGGGCAGGGCTTTGAATGTGTTCTAGTGGAAGGTGTCCCTGCCCATGGCAGGGAGTTTGGAACTAGATGACATTTGAGATTCCATTCTATGATTCTGTGATATTTGCAAGTGAATGTTATAGATAGATGTTACCCAGCACTGTAAATAAGTCAATGATTTTTCTGAATTATCACAATGTTTTGTTCAGCATCTGAATTCTGTTAAATCAATGCTGATGCTGTTTATGTTTTTCAGGTGGTTTTAGTTTTTTTCCACAGGTACTTGTTCCTTACAATTAAACTTACCCTCATTTTCAATCTCCTGTCACTCTCATTATGTTGACAAGTGATCATTCTTAAAGCACCATATCCTCAGGTTTTTTCTATTTCCTTACAAAATTTTAGGCACAGAAGAACTTTACTCACTACAGAGGTGACAAGATTTACATTCTCATATTGTAAAAGCGCTTGTGAAAAGCAACAGAAAGGCCTTCCTACTTGTCAATTTTGTTGATTGTTTTCTAGCTCACCAGTGACATTTCTGAAAACCATTCAATGGTAAGGCATCTCTTTCATTATTTCCACATTTTTTCCCAAGTACAGCACACTGACAACTGCTGGGATTCTGCTATAGATGGAACTGGGAGCAAACTTACAAGAGATGAGACTTAGAGGAAAAAATAAAGAAGTGCTTAGTATAATCCAGCTTTAGACTTTATGTAAGCACCACACAGACTCAACTTAAAAGTTACTATTTATATGTAGTCTGACAAAGAATGATGTAAAGAAAACTAAAGGAAAATTATGTACTTCTGATTCTAATGAAGTTATTTTCTTAGTGATAGAATAAAAGAGCCAAGGATGACTTTAAAAGGCATTGGTTGAAAGCTGGATGACTAATTTATAAATATTTTATTTCATGCTTGGCCATTTTTGTGTTCATAAATTGAGCACTAATAGATTCAATGTGCAAAAAACCCAGATCCTTTGAAAATTAACTGCATTGATTTGTAGAGTGCTTGAAGATAGCTATTTGTGAGTATTTGATATATGATCTGTATGGTTTCTTTTGAAGAAGAATAGTGTGTTTGTAGCTGTAGTTTATGATATCTGGCAGTTTGACTAGATTTGGTTCTTAGAAGCAAATTTTCAACATGTGGAAGCCAATTTACGAGGCCTAATGACTTCCCATGAACAAGTACTAATAATTGCCTGAAATGTTTTGGGATTTCTTTTCTGCAGGGAGCTCCCAAGTCATCCTATTCTGGCAAATGAAATGAAGGGGCCCAGGTGGAAGTATAGCTCATTTAATTCTGCATCCAAGCAAATTCTAGCAAAAACTATTTTACAGAATCATAGAATAAACTGAGTTGGAAGGCACCTACAAGGATCATCAACTCCTGGCCCTGCACAGAACCATCCCCAGGAGTCACACCATGTGCCTGAAAGTGTTGTCCAAACACTTCTTGAAGTCTGTCAGACTTGTTGCATTGACCACTTCTCTGGAAAACCCATTCCAGTGTCCAGCTATGGGTGAAGAATCTTTTTCTAATATCCACCCTAATTCCCCTGACACAACTTCAGACCATTCCCTTGGGTCCTGTCACTGGGCACCAGAGAGAAGAGATCAATGCCTGCCCCTCTTTCCCTCCCAAGGAAGTTGCAGACTGCAGTGAGGTCTCCCCTCAGTCTCCTCCTCTCCAGGCTGAACAGACCAAGTGACTTCAGCTGCTTCTCGTATGGGTTCTGTTCGATGCCCTTCAACATCTTCGTAGTTCTCCTTTGGATGCTCTCTGATAGCTTTATGTCTTTTATATATTGTGGTGCCCAAAACTGCCCCCAGCACTCGAGGTGAGGCCGCCCCAGCGCAGAGCAGAGCGGGGCAATCCCCTCCCTTGCCCGGCTGGCGATGCTGTGCCTGATGCCCCCCAGGACACAGTTGGCCCTCCTGGCTGCCAGGGCACTGCTGACTCCTGTTCAACTCTCTGTCCACCAGGACCCCCAGGTCCCTTTCTACAGCACTGCTTTCCAGCATCTAATTCCCCAGTGTTGTCCCATCCCAGGTACAGAATCCAGAACTTTTCCTTGTTGAGCTTCATATGATTGGTGATTGCCCAGGTCTCTCATTTGTCAAGGTCTCTCATCAGGGCCTTCCTGCCTTCGAGGGAGTCAACAGCTCCTCCCAGTTTTGTTTCAGTAAACTCAAGCTCTACTCTGCTGTTAGCCCAAGGAGTAACTCAAGCAGTCCTGGCTGGACTAGCTGCACTGTGTGTAAGTGACTCTGCATTCTCATATCCTGAGACCATACGAATGCTGCCTTCTGAGCACAGACTCAAGACAAAAGGTAAAATAGAAGAGAATACTCTTCATACAGTTACAGAAGAGTGCATTCGTGCATTCTTTTCTCAGTGATACGTCAGGTGAATTAAATAATGCAACAGTGAGGAGCATACCTAAAATCCTGAAGCTGGGAATAGGCAAATATGTTTTAGCGTTCATGTTTTTACAGAAATTTTATTCCAGTGAGTAAAGCACATATAATAACTGAAGCATTAAGGCTATCCCTCACTTATTAAGGGTTATAAATTGATAGGTTTTTTATGATATAGTTCAAATTTAGCAGGATCAAGTACATTTTTGATCTATGTATCCATCTGTCCATATATGTGTGTGCATGCACATGCTATGCATAAATTTACACATGCTCTGAAGAAGAACAAAGCCTAAATTAAAGCAAGTTGGAACTCTGTGGGCATTTCTATTCATGTTGACTTACCATGGTACCCATGCCATGCCAGGGCTCTATCAAATTTTAAAATCCAAAAGGATATTGACAAGAAATGCCTTTTGAATCTGCTGAATAGGTTTGCTATAGGTCAGACAAGCACTGGCAGGCCTACATCGATAAGACACATTGATAAGATGCATGTATTTGCACATGAAAAAAATTGGCTTTTTCTATGAGTACAGAGTGAGGTTCTGATCTCACATTACTTTAAAAGGTGAAAAAGCCTCTTTCTAACCTAGTCCTCTATATATACTCTTATGTAGAGGGGCTTACACAGTTACCTTTTCCTTTTATTTTTGCCACAGTTAGCTTTTCTTTCTTTCCTAACTCATTTTATATAATATGACTTATAATACAGAAGATTTAACAGCTGATGAGTGCAGTAGGAGACGTGGAGATTAAATACATGTTTAGAAGATTATACTGGTACAAAGAGGAAATAAGAAGATACTTATATAGTGAAGACACACATAATGACAAGGTAGTGTTGTGGAGAAGACTAACTAGATACCTCTGACTGATTTCCTTCTATTCATTAAAAAAGGTAGAATTTTCTAAGTGAAAGGTAGCATATTTAAAATTTAAAAAAAGAAATGACTCAAGTGTATAAAAAACCCCAAGTGATTCATTGCCAAAAGAATCCAGAATTATAGAGAGCAGAAGACCTTAAGAAGCCCTAAATTCATTCTCAAAAAAGGATCAACAGAACTGAGGTAAGGAATTTAGCACAGTTTGAGGGGGAGTAGACATTTACCTAGGTAACTAAAACACTCATATTTGTGCTTGTATTTTAGCAAATCAATAGACACAGCCTTGTGTTGAATTATACATTAGAAAATACTAATTTTATTTTAATCTTTAATTTAATTTATAAAGCAATGAAAACTAACAACTGAAGGATGGCATCGAAAGGTGAGATTAACAAAAAAGGTAAATTATTGCAACTGATAAATAAGCAGGCTATTTTAATAAGAAAACATAACCGTCTGGAAAGAATGGCAAATTTTTCTTGCACAGTTAAAAGTTGAAGGCCTGCCCTCTTCTGCCTTTCATCCTGGGACATTAGGGCAGAGAATGAGACCCTCACTGAACAAGATGTACTTTGTTGCGTGGCTAAATCCAGATTTTTGCCACTAATCCCTAAGACCAGGTATGTGCCTGAAAGTGCATAGTACCAGGGTAACACACTGGGAAACTATCCTCCAGTCAGGAGTGGGATCATCAGAATCATATGTCCAGGGATCACTTTGTGTTTGGCTGATGACAGAAGCAGTGTAGGCTCTCTGAACGTGGACTGCTCAGTAGAGGCTGATTGGGCTGCAAATAAGGGGCTTAAAAGAGAGGATTGAAATTAAAAGCTTAATTTTGAAAAGTAGAATGAAAAAGAAAATTGAGCATAGAGGGCATGGCATTAGTAAAAAGCCAGGCTGTCATCCAGAATGGACACTCTGGGGATGGGATAAAGAAAGGAAGAGGGATTGTGCAACATTTGGAAGGAAAAGTAAAATATGTCTTGGCTACCTTTTAGCTGTACCAATTAATCAGACAAGGTTGCAGTGTAGAAAAAAAGGTTAAAACAGGAATGCATAATCATCTCCCTCCTCCTCCAATTAAATAGTCCCTTGTGTTTGAAGATGTGATATGAATTCTGTCATATCTCCACATGGCCTCAGGAATTAAACACACAAGAGAAGGACCAACCTAATAATCCAGAATCTTTCACCTGAGGTTTTTAGTGTAGTGGTCCATGAAGGATTATAAAAAACCACAGAATAATATTGTAAGGTTTGTAAATTACAGCTTAATGCACAGAATCTATGTAGCATGGCTGGATATGTTTTTTCAATCAATCTATATTGTTCTCTGCTCGGTGATGGTCAAATATGGTACAGAAACCTTGCACAAAGGTTTGAAGGAGAATAAAAATGATACAAATCAGCTTTACTGTGTTTATGTAGTATTCAAAAACTGTAATAGGCCTTTGCATTCCATGTAATTAGAAATATATGTTATAAAGTTCTCTACTGTAAGTGTAACAAAAAACTTGATACAAGCAGTAACAGTAGTGAATAGATAAGCACAATATGGGAGCAGTTTCTTTTGAATTTTTAAACTTTATTATAACACATCAGCACATGTAATGCCTGCTAAAAATGACTGAAAAAAGAAAGGAGTTTGAATCAAGGAATAGTTGGGGTTAAAGGGGGCCTCTGGAGGTCATATGTTCCCAACCCTCCTGCTCAGGCAGGGCCACCTAGAGCCAGTTGCCCAGACTATATCCAGATGGCATTTTAGTATCTCCTTGGAGACTTCACAACCTCCCCAGTCAATCTGTCCCAATGCTTGGTCACCTTCTCAGTGAAAATTTTTTTCCTGATGGTTTAGAGGTAACATCCTGTGTTTCAGTGTGTGCCCATTGCCTCTGATCCTGACACTGGGACCACTAAAAAGAGCCTGCCTCTGCCCTCTTTGTTCCTGCCCTTCAGGTATTTCTGCATATTGATAACATCCTTCTCAGCCTTCTCTTCTCCAGGCTTAACAATCCCAGCTCTCTCAGCCATTCCTTATAAGAGAGATACCCCAGTCCCTTCATTATCCTAGTGGTCCTTTGCTGGATTATTTCTAGCATGTTCACCTCTCTCTGGGGAGCCCAGAACTGGAATCAATGCTCCATATGTGTCCTCACCACTGCTGAGTAGAGGGGAAGGATCTTCTCCCTCCACATGCTGGCAGTTCTTTGCCTAATGCAGCCTAGGATACTTCAAGCCTTTGCTTGCTGCAAGGTCATATGGCTGGCCCATGTTGAACTTGGTGTCACCTAGGACCCCCATGTACTTTTCTGCCAAGGTGCTTTCCATCTGGGTGCTCCCCAAGCTGCCCTGGTGGCTGGGTGGTTCCTGCTCAAGTGCAGGCTTGGCACTTCCCCTTGTTGAACTTCATTTTGTTCCTGTCAGACCATTTCTCCAGTCTGTCAAGGTCCCTCTGGATGGCAGCATAAGCTGCTTCTCCCAGTTCTGTGTCATCCACATCTTGCTGAAAAAGTGCTCAGTCCCATCATCCAGACAATTAATGACAGTGTTAAATGGGACAGAGCACACCCTGGTCTACACACCAATAGTCACTAGCCCCCCACTAACCTTTTTCCAATGATCACCACCCTTGGGCCCAGTCATTCACACAGTTTTCAATCCACCTCACTGTCTGCTTGTTCAACCCATACATCAACACCTTCTTTATGATGATCTTATGGGAGAGAGTGCCAAAGATCTTCCTGAGGTCTAGGGAGACAATATCCATTGCTGTCTCCTCATTTACCAGGCCACTGATTTCACTGTAAAAGTTTATCAGCTTGCTGGAACATGACTCCTCCTTCTCACCAAATATGAAAAGCTTAGTTTGAAACCAGATGTATCACCAGAGACTGGCTGGTGTGAGGCTGTTATGTGGTATTTCCCAAGTATTTAAAAAATAAATAGATAACAAGGTATTACCCAGGCACAGGCTAATTTTTCACTGCCCGGGAGAGATGATAGTCATTTACACTAAGACAAAAAAACAAAACAAACCTTACATCTTTCATGGCAGGAATTAATCTAGAACATGGAGCCTGATGGAGAACTGAGCCTGTAGTGCAGTGTTACAATCTCTCTGTCAGAATTAGGCTTGAATTCTCCTGACAGCTAGCCTGTTGTATAGTTCTAGGTGTTTCCAGGTGCATAGCTAGAAAACAAAAAAAAGCCTCACCTGAAATATAAAGGATGACTGAGAATGCCGGTTAGAAAATTACTGTAAAGAAGAGAGTTGTAATAAAGATGCCATAATTTATACTGAATAATCCAAAAGAATTCTGCAAGATGAATCAAGCTTGCAGTAATGTAAATGTGTTTTACAACAAAATATGCCTTGATGATCACTTATACCTGGAGTAAAAACAAGTATTAAATATAAATATTTTACCAAATATAGTAACAATTTGGTTATCACTGAAGTTCTGGTGCTGGTAAAACTCTCCATGAAAGCCAAGACACATTCCTCTGACTAAGTTATTAAAACAGGTGGTTTTGTTTCAATCATTTCTTAATTTTAGAATGTCTTTTTTTGGATTTAAGACCTAATAGATAAGGAAAAGTTACAATTTGCAATTATGATCTCCATCAGGAGAACAAATGTCTTTTTTGGGGCGGAAGGCAGGTTTTTTCATATTGCAAATATTCTTCCAAAGAGATGTAGAGTTTCTTGAGATAATCTGATGATCCCTGCTCTGTCTTTCCTCTTTTAAATACAGCTCAGCTGATGAGTCAGCTCTTCCACAGTCTCTATTGCCATCTGTTTTAATTTAGAAATTAGTTTAAATTACAGATATGGTTTTAGTCTATTCTTTGTTTTTCCTGCTGTTTTTAAAGTGATGCATTCTAGGAGGAAAGGAAGAAAGAAATAACACCATTTTATTAGCAAATGTCAGTAAAATATGTAATCATTTATTACTGTCAGAATAACTTTATTCTAATTCCCCATTTTCCTCAGTTGGCCTTAGAAAAGTATTTGGCTACTTTTGATTTCATAGAGAGAAATTGCTGGGGTTGTTTTGTCAGCCCAGCTAGTCAATTGTATAACAAGTGAGAGATAATTGAATGAATTCTGTATTTCTAATAAATATCTGACAGACGTTTGTGCCGGTATATCTGGATCAGCTGCCACTACACCACTGGCTATGGACAACCTACCACAAGAAGAGCTCCATGAGGCCTCATGGCCACATTTCAGGCTTCTGAAAGCAGCACTCAGTGGTTGCACATCAGTGGCACAAAGGGCTCGTGCTGGCACCCCTGCTCGTTGCGGCAGCCGATGGCGCAAACGGGGATGTGCTGTCAGTGTCGCTTGTTCTGTGAAGCTGTTCCAAGCACTGGCTTCCAACAGACCTCCACCTTTTCCCCTCTGCAACATGCACAGGAAAACAGTATTTAACTAAGTCATATGCTTGTGCTTGCAATCTCAGACTTTTTCATATATATTTGGTAAGCTCTACAGACTCCCCAATATATTTAAAAACTTGAAAGACCATTGCATGCTTTCCTGTTTCCATTCCCCCTCATTTCTTTGCTGATGATTTCTATTAATTTGTAATAAGCACATCTGTTTTGTTGAATACTTGAAAACTGGCAAATCTCAGAAGTTTCTATTCCTCTAGACAAGTACATACAACCACAATGATGTTTTTATTATTTGAAATAACTTAAAACTATAAATTCAGGAACAAGAAAAGAAGATGATGTTGCAACACTAATTTTCACGGTCATAGATCTTGTAAGAGCACCGTAAACTTGTTTGTAGTAATCTTTATTTTGGAAACAGATGAAAGAAAAAAACCCAGCAGTATTAACTAAAGATCACTCAGGAGATAAAGAACATGTCCACAATGCATAAATGAAAAAAATATTGACTGATAGTTAACAAATTCTTACATATATCACATAATTATTTATGAATGATAAACTGTTCTAAGCATTTAGTTGGCAGCAGATAAAAAAGAAGCCTACTGTTGATTCTGGCACAGAACCCTAACATTACTCAGCAACATAGTTATGAGAATTGTAAATACAGCATATGGAAAAACCTACAAGTGACTCTTTAGATGCATAAATGATTAAAATTCTGTGTACTTACTGTGTAAGGTCAGCTGTAAACACTCGTTAAACTCGAGTCTTTGTCATATATCCAGCTGCTTAGACCTTGCTTCTTTTCTTTGTGTCTACCTCTTATTTATCTAAGCAAGAATCTTTTAAAGAGTCCTCTGATTATGCCCTGGTAGGGATGAAATGCAGATCTCTAAATTGTCATGCTCTCTGGCTCACTTTTACCTGCTTGGATGGCAATGGTCCTGTTTAGAAGATGAAATGAAGTGAATTCTCAGGTGAGCCACAGTCATGGTGGCAAAGGCCACTTACATCTCAGTCTGTGTATAGGGTGTGTGTCTTTGAGCATTGTTTTAAAATGGAATGTGCTACAGGTGGTTGTGAATGTAGAAAGGCTATCTTAACATTGGAGGTTTTTTATTGGGGAAAATGAAAAGAAAGATATTTCACCTAAACATGAGGAAGAACTTCTTTACTGTGCAGAAGACCACACACTGCAACAGGTTGCCCAGAGAGGTTGTGGAGTCTCCCTCACTGGAGATATTAAAGAACCACCTGGATGCAATCCTGTGCCATGTGTTCTAGGATGGCCCTGCTTGTGCAGAGAGGTTGGACCAGATGACCCACTGTGGTCCCTTCCAGCCTGACCCATTCTGTGATTCTGTGAGGTGGGTGGTGAAAAGGAACATCATTCCTTACTTTTCTTTTTTAGTAGCTACACTCTTAACGGAAAAACTGCAGTCAGTTTTGGCAGTGCTGGGATTTTTATACCTTCCAGATGTCCAGCAACCTTGACCCAGCACAGCCACCAGCAGTCTCAGAGCTCTGTGTCCACTCCACTGCTGCTGCCACCACCACCTCTTCTGGCCCTACTGCCCATGTGTGACAGCCTTGTGGCCTCACCCAGCCCCATTCCCTACCATGGACAAGCTGCCACCAGTTCAGCTTTCCCCAAACCCATGCATTAAAAAAGGGAGAAGAGAAGGAGTCAGGCTACCACTGGGAAGCACCTGTAGCCAGGGCTTCTGCTTGCCTCTTCTTTATTTTCCTTTGTTCCCCCACAAACACCACCCCCTACATCTTTTTTCCTTTTTTTTTTTTGAGAAATGTATCATGCATTTCTCCACTTCTGTCATGACGTGTCTGTGATTCTTCCAGAAGTGCCTGGGCAGTGGAATGAGGAGTAGAATCAAAGTAAAATGTGTATGTTAAGATAAGAACAATTTAATAATTGAAAAGAAAATAAAATACAATAATAATGAATAATAATAATAATGCGAAGGAGAAAACCAAGTGATGCACGATGCAATTGCTCACCACCCACTGAACCTGGGTTGGCTGCCCTTCTGGGGAGTAACTCCACCCAGTTTATGTACTGGGCATGATGTTCTGTAGTGTGGAATATCCCTTTCACCAGTCTGGGTCACCTGTCCCAGCTGTGCTCCCTGCCTGTTTCTGTTGTGCACCTCCTCGCTGCCAGAGCATGAGACAATAGGATAAATACGACCTAGTGAAAAACAAAAACATGAGTGTGTTATCAACACCACTCTCCTTCTGAATCTAAAACACAGCACTGTAACAGCTACTAAGAAGGCATTAACTCTACCATAGAGGAAACCAGGACAGATGCAAATATACATATTCATCTCATGCTGTGGATTATTATTCTACTATTTCGATTAACATGTATAAATTAGTAATGGAGCAGCATGAAAGGAGACAATAGTAACCAAATACAGCTGGATTTAGCTGTGAACTTCATGCAAAGGCCCTGTTGCCTAACACCCATGAGAATATCCATGTGTTCCCAGCCCACGTAAAGGATAGTGATCTCAGAAAGAAAAACATACCTAGTGCTATGACAGCATGTAGCCTGGCTACTAATGAGGCTTTCATCTCCTACCTTCCCCTCTCTTCCCCAATACCTGTAAAATTTGTGAAAGGAAATGTGCATCCATTTCCAGTCTCAGTGTGTGGCTATAGTTGTTTCCAGGTTTCCTTTGGCACCTAGTAGAGGGACAGGGTTGGTAAGGAATGAAGGACAAGGGAGCCACTGCCCATCCTCACCTAGAAGGGAGTAAGGAGTTCAAGGCTCACTGTGCTTTGCAATCAGGGCACCCATCTGGCGGTGATGGTGAGAGAAATCTGGGTTCGTGTCCATCCTCTGAGAACTGCTCTGTCTCCTGAAGTGATTGACAAAGGATGGGACCTGCCCTCACCTGCTTCTCTGCAGCTGAGTGGGCTCCGGGGAGGCACCCTGGTCTGAGCCCACGGGGACATGCGGTGGAGGAGTGCCTGCTTCCAGAGCTCACTCGGACTCGGATGTCAGCCCAGCCTGAGCTTCTTAATCATAAGAGCAGATGTCAGAAGTGGCAGGAGAGGGCTGCCCACGGCAGGGGGTGACCTGGGCGCTACAGGTGATGGCCAGGCTGACAGGGCACCAAAAGGGTGGCAGTACATCTGCGGCAAGAGCAAGGGTATGACCCCTCTCTTTAAATCCAGCTCCTGAACAAGGTGGGGAGGGATGAGCAGAGGCTCTTCCTCCCATGGCTGATCCAGGGTTCCGTGGCACAGGCAATTAAAACTCTCAGCAGAGGAAAGAGGCTGTTTCAGGTACCTCAGTGCCTTGGGTGCACTGCCTAGGGCAGGACTCCACCATATCTCAGATGTCCTTTCTCTCTCTGCGCTTGCTGAGCTTTCCCAGGGACAGGGTGATGGCTGGAGGCTGGCAGGACACTCCCCTGTTACCTTTCCTTTTCCCACACGCATTATTTGCTCGGAAATATTTGTTTTGCAAAGTGACACTAGTGAGGTGACACTGGCTGAAAGACACTGCAGTAAGCACTTCAGAGCTACTCTGAATAGTCGTAAGATCTTAAGTAAAGCTCTTTTTGTTAAATAAAGAAGTACAAGGACAGGAATGGATAATACAGGAATAACTGAAGATTAAAGAAAGACAAAGTCCCTAAGCTTTGACCAGGAAATACTTTTTTTCAACAATATTCTCCTCCTGTGTAACTAAATTGTGAAAATACTGCCATCGTCTGGATGATTAAAAATATAATCCTGATTTTCTTGCTACTGTTTGGCAAAAAAAATGAGAAACTAACAGAGCAAATTTCTGCCTAAAAAAAATCTGCCAAATCAGAGCAATGAATAAACAACTAGTTTCAGAGATGGAGGATTGTGATAGTCCATGGTTGTAATGATGTCAGTCTTATAGAACAATTCCTGCAGCTGTGTGTTGGAGGTTTCTCTGGGGAGGAGCAGGGGCAGATAACCCCTGAGAAGCATAAAGTGCTTCTACGTCCTAAAAACTCTTACAGAAATTGCCTAATTTTGAGAGAAATTAAAAATAAAGTACATGAAGCTTACTAGTTTTCTTCTGAATTTAAAGTTTCTCTGGAGTTGTGTTTTTTCAAACTTCAATCTGATTTTTAGATGGCATTTCCTTCACATTCCTTTTCTTCCCCTCTTTCTTACTTCCAGTGACAGTCAAATTTGCAAGAGTATATGCATTAAAAAATTACCAGTATTAAATATTGTCACAGACTGAAATCTCACACCAACTTTGAGACATAAGACCTGTAAAAATTAGTGTTTCTAGTATTTTTAGGTAATGAGCTAAACTTGGTTCTGCATATTACTTCCGTAGTCAGTAAAAGGCTGTGGCTTAATTACATTTTTAAATAAGAAAGATCCTTTCATGCATGTACTTGAGCAAGTTTGTTAAATGAACTGAAACTTTGTTGAGCTTTTAAATTAACAATGTCATAAATGACTTTAAGAAGGAAAGCCTACTTTCTTTTTTTGTCCATTAGAGAAAAGCACAACCTTTTTACATTAAAAAATAAACAGACTTATTAATTCCTTAACATTTGAAGTCAATCCAAGTGGCACAATGCCAAGATAGATAAAATGAGAAAATTGTGTATTTTATATTCATTCCTACTAATCTAGAAAATATATGGCTCTCCAAGGAGGGCTGTGAAAATGTCTTGGGAATACTAAACAGACAAACTGTGTAGTTTCAGAAGAAATCCTTCCACAAAGGGACTTGGTTACCACAGCATCATGAGATTGTCAGCAAACTTCAAAAGATCAGCTTTCTACAGTCTTTCTGAAACTTGGAGTTGTTGACTGAATTTCACTTGCCTTATCTGTGCTTGAGGATACAGTATATTTCTTATTTACAGGATATCTTATGTACATGTAAGTATATATATAAATTATAGTAAGAGGTGAGAAAGAAACTTAAATCTAAAATGTTGATGGCTCCTGCAGGATAAAACCTGTGAAAGTTATAGCAATCATTGTTCCTTGTATGTGGACTGCACCATTTGCTGTTGCTTAGTTGTTTGAGAGGAATTTCTGTACCAGTATATATAAGTTAAGCAGTCTGAAACATCTTACCCTTCTTATTATGTAAAGAAATTAGGAAATAAGTAGTAGCTAAAACGTAGTAAATAAAAATCAATATATTTTTATAAAAAGTGATTATCCAGTTCAATAAAAAATTGCTCAGTGGAGGTGGTGAACACAACATATCCTTCAGGGGAGGACAGAGATGGCACTGATAATGTCTTTATAAACTTGTGTAAGCCCAGATAAAATAACCCTATAAACCATAGGAACTTTCTTGTCCCAGAACCAATTGATTAAACATGACCAAAGCTGATAAAGCTCAGAAAGCAAATATTGAGAACTGTCCTTAGTTTTGTTCATAGAAGTAATATTGACAAAGTCAGGAATAGAAGTAGAGGATAAACTTTAGGAGTTTAGAATTTTAGAAAGTTTGGAAGTTTGAATTTTAGAAATCAGTATGCAAAGCATACACTTGGTTTTGGAAATAATTTTATCTTGCTACTGTCTTTCTCAAGGACAATGTTATATCAAGTCAAGTGAGTTATTCTGCTAAGGATTTTGGAATAATGGGGTACAGAACTGTTATATATCAGCTAGGCATGTGGGAGTAGCCATGATGTGACATGGAAGCAATGCGTTATGAAGCTGGTAGTGTTTTGGAAAAGAGCAAACATCCCTTTTCTCTCTGTTAAAAAATGAAAGCAAAGGTTTTGTGGTCCTATATCTGTGGAGGATTCCTTTTCTTTTTTTTTCAATAAATTTATTTTGGTAATAAATATTTTCATTCTGAATGGTAAATTATTGTTCTGTTTTGAGAACCACCTTTTTATTGTTTGTGGTACTTTAAGAATCTTAACTGCCTCTGCTCTTTTATCTGCCTGACTACTGCTGTCTGTAAATTTCAAACACCCAAAGTAGGAATAAAATGAGAGAGGCAGGCCAGTCCTGTTGAGCTGGTTTTGGTTGGGGTGGAGTAAATATTCTTCACAGTAGCTAGGGGCTGTGTTTTGGATTTGTGCTGAAAACACAACTGTTGATAATTCAGGGATGTTTTAGCTATTGCTGAGCAATGCTCAGCCAGAGTCAAGGCCTTTTCTGCTTCTCACTCCACTCCACCAGTGAGCAGCTGGAGGTGCACAAGGAGTTGGGAGGGGACACAGCTGGGACAGCCCCCAAGTGACCAGAGGGATATCCCACACCATATGGTGTCATGCTCAGCATATAAGGCCGTGAGAGGGAGAAAGGGAGGGAGGATGTTTGGAGCGATGACATTTGTTTTCCCAAGTCACTGTTGTGCGTGGCGGAGCCCTGCTTTCCTGGAGATGGCTGAACACCTGCCTGCCCATGGGAGGTAGTGAATGCATTATTTGTTTTGCTTTGTTTGTATGTGCAGCTTTTGCTTTCCGTATTAAGCTCTCTTTATCTCAACCCACAAGTTTTCTCACTTACACTGTTCCAGTTCTCTCCCCCATCCTGCCGTGGGAGAGCGAGCCAGCAGCTGTGTGGGGCTTAGTTACCAGCAGGGGTTAAACCAGGACACCTGGCTCTTCTGCCAGGCATCCCAGCAGCACTGGCTGCCTCACCAGAAAAAGAGAAGTTTTGCAGTCGTAAGGGGTGAGGAGTACCCACAGTGCCTCCTGAGAGGAAGGGTACTGCTGCCATATTCATGTGTCAACATGGGGCAAAAGGTATCTGTAAATCTGTGATTTCTGTATCATCAGAGAAAAAAGAAAATGCCCTTCAGCAGGGATCCAGGAAAGTGAATTACGTAATTTTTTTATGCAAAAGGGAAGGTTGCCTCAGTGTGCTGCTACAGAACAGCATTATCCCTAACAGAGTATTATTAGTATTTTAGAATAAACATATTTCAATTATTAGTATTTTAGAATAAAAATGTCTTAATTATCTGAATATTCATCTAAAACTTTTTATCATACAAATCTGACCTGAGCCGAATTGCTCCTTTTCCTCCACTGGCAGTGTTTAGGATTACTAAACTTTCAATAAATATCTCTTAATTTAAAGCCTAAAAGCCAATGGGATGCATTCAAGCCTCCATGTCTTTTAATATAACACACCCAGTAGTAATTTTCTTCTACAGTACAAAATATTTTACACTAAAATAAAGTAACCAGCCTCTATTTTCACCATTTTATATTCCATTAAGATTGCAACAAATATGGAACAAATATAATTCTGATTACAGGCAAATAATTTCAGTTAGGTGATCTTCCCAAAACCTCTGTATTTGGAAAGTGAGGCCCACAATTGAACAACTCACTTTAATGGGACCTAAACAGAGACATTCTGAGCTGTTTCTGTAGGCAGTACTCAGAATTACTTAGGGTCTGAGTTACACTCCCACGCCGGCCATTTAAAGCCGGAGCTGTTTGTTTGGATGGTTCCAAGTCTCTCAGTAACATGTCAATGTAGTTCCATGCAGTACTGCAAACCTTAGATGCTTTATCATCTTAGAAAAATGAATGTGCATAGAGTTACCCTGAAGAGAAACATGGAGATTTTTCCAAATGTGTAAAAGATCTGCAAAAGGGACAGAAGGCTCCGATTTCCTTATATCTCATTTATCCATGATGTGGTAGTTAAGGAGCTGCACACCCAAACCCCAGAGATCTACTGAGCATATACTATCAGTTTGAAAACAAAATTAGCAAAAAAAAAGGGAAAAATCAGTGAAACAAGTTTTGTCAGGAAAAACATCAATTCATTGACAGGGAAACGTTTCAAGAAAATATGCTGCTTTGCAACAGCTTTCATGGAAGCTGCTCAACTACTGGCTGTGGCAACCTTGCCATGAAAATGGCATAGATGGTGGGAAATCCAGAGGTGGCATGTGCCATTCTGGCCCACAAGGTGCCCTATGCTCCTGCACTTTGTGTGATGCTCTTGGTAGCCTGAGCTGACAAGAACCCTTAAAATCCAGGAACTGGGTCTTCTAAATTTGATTTTATTTTTAAAAATTTCTTAAGTATTGTCTGAAAACCATTCCTTTCTGCAGGAAATTCTCTACCTCTACTAATCACAATTCTCTTTTTCCATTTTAGTCACAAGATATTCCTGTGTTGGAGCTGAAAGCATCCAGCATCCAGTCACCCCTGTGTGCAGCAGTGTCCTTCCCACAGTGTCCTGCCAGCTTCCTTGGCTCCCATCCTGCACTCCCTGCTGGCACTGGCGGCTGCATCCACCCTCCTGGCTCTTGCCCATTCATCAGGATCAGCTGAACTCCTCTGTAGCAGCATTCAGGTTGGCTGGGAAGGCAGGAGGTGCCTCATACCAAACTAGATGGTGCAAAACTATGAAGTCATCTCAGAAAATTCCTGTTGCTTTGACAGAGGAAAAGTAGCTCTCTGCAATACTTAAGTCAGAGAGTGCTACTTCACTACTAAGGAGAAGAGAGGTACAAGTACATTATTAATATAATGTTTGCTGTATTAATATATTGTTTGCAAAATTTTCTTTTTTGCTTGCTGATTAACTAAGGTTAGAGGGGAAAAAATAATATATTATAACATAAACAACTAAAAGAATGATACATCTGCAGTGATCTATTCAAACTGCCAAGCAGCATTATACAACTTTCCTGATATTTAAGTAGTTCTGACTTTTTAGTGAAGTATGTATGCCCCAAATTAAAGTTATAGTGGTTTTGTTTAAAGGGAGATGGAGGATCAGTTCTTGGTTATGCGCTGCTTACTGAAACAGGATATTTCATGTAAACTGTGGCTGACAGTTTTGAGCAACTGGAAATTCCAGAGATCAAACTGTGATCACAAGGAAAACATTCAGAAAACATTATCTCCTTTGGATTTGTTGAAATATTGTGCGTTCACAAGGGAATTGTAAAATTACTGTTCCAGACAGAAATAAAATCATCCTGGGGGAAGTTTTAAAACAGTCTTTAGGAAGTGTGAGTTTTGCCAAAAGTCCTGACATAAAATTCTTCAGAGTACTGATTCTGGAAAGGATGACTTGTAATAGGAGTGCTTGAGTATGCAAAAGAAGGGGTGCTAAAGGGAAATGGGAAAAGAGCAGGGATGTTTAAAGCCTAAAGCATCTGTGAGAAAGGGATGTTCTTATGTCCCTTCATTGCTCCAGTTCATTAGTAACCACCTGTGCTTTATGCTACCCCAAGAAGAAGCAGCAGAAGCAGCCCAGCCTTTTCTAAATAGCCTTTCTAAACGTTGCCCTGCCTGTCTCAACCCACTTCTCCAGGCCTTATGAAGAATTAAACTAAATCCGTATTTTTGTTTAATTAAAATGTGCCTTCAATGCAGAGGAGTGGTTTGACTGTTCAGTGCACTGAGCCCTGAAAACTGATGGGCAAAATTCATTTGGATACAGTGAAGGCATATTTTAGTGGACTTAATTAAAGGCTTTCTGCAAAGCCAAATGCATTGTACATCCCTTCTTTTTAGTTTACTTAAAATAATTTTTTTTAAAAGATTGTATTTCATGGATCTGTATAGTTTTGTCTTTCTCTCGTTCATTCCATATAACATGTTTAATCACTCCCAACAGGCTAAAACTGATTTGGGAGTTAATGCATTGCTTTAAACAAAAAGAGTCTTGAAAGCAAATAAACCTGTATAGAAGAAATTAAACCTGTATAGATTGGTATTTGGGAAGTCTAATTTATTTCTAGTCTTATGTAGAGTATGTAAGCATACTGATGAGTTTGTGTACTTGAAAATAATATTAAAATAATAATTTTAAAATTTATCAAATCTGGTGCCTTTCTTTGAGTATTGTCCCATAACTTTATCAAAACGTTATTACTGTTTCTCTTTCTCACTAAC
Source organism: Atrichornis clamosus (assembly GCA_013400975.1). NCBI lineage: Eukaryota > Metazoa > Chordata > Aves > Passeriformes > Menuridae > Atrichornis > Atrichornis clamosus. The sequence continues at coordinate 23,198 of WBMZ01003360.1, read as the reverse complement.
ATTGTTTGGTATGATGGAGAAGAAAAGTGGAATAATAGGAAAAATACCATCAAACAGCCAAAGAAATTCAATATTTCCATGTAGTGGTTTCTCTCTTTGGCAAATGTATCACATTTCTTAGTGTACTAATCTTACTGATATATGAATAAACATTATTTCAGCATGAGCATGGTACAGGGATATGTCATCTACACCCAACATGTACATAATTTATAATTTGGGCTGTATAGCAGACAATAATCAGTAAAAATTGTTAGCTAATAACAGAAAATGCTGCTGCTTATTTTTACAATTCTCTGAACTTATTAAACACCAATGAAGTCAACTTTAAAATTCTCATTCTTTTTTTTTTTCTTTTTATTGAGGCAGAGGGCAAGTGTGTTGAAAGTATCCCCCTCACTGCCAAAAGGTATTTCATCCAAGTCCAGGCTAGATCAATAGTGAACACAAGTCACATTTTTCTGCACATTTGTTAGAAATATGTGAAATGAACTGCTGGTGGTTTCCTTTTTCTGCTGGACAGATGTGTTTACAAACTACTAGGAAAAGGAATTTAGTTGGCAGCAAATGTAACACGAAAGTGAATACAAACTAAATAGCGAATGTGTACAGAGACGTCTTAGAGCACTTTGAAGACACTACAGGAGTGAAGGGAGAAAGTTGCATTTCTGAGTTTCTTTAGCTTTTTAACAGGTATCAAAATCTGAATTATTTTTTAGTTTACTTTCTATGTATATTTTCCATGAATATTTTAAAGTGGTATACACTTACTATCTAGACAGTGTGTATGCAGACAGATCCTAAGAGATATAGAGAAAAGGGATTTGAATTAGGATGCTTTTAATTCTTCTAAAGGTTTCATTAGCATTTTGCATTTTCTCCTCATTATGAATGATAAAGTTATATTACAGTAAATACAAAATAGATGAGAAAGAAGGAACCCGTAAGCACATAAAAAAACTCTTTCAAAACACTGAATGAGATGGAGCTAGGTGCAGGATGTAATGCAAAACACAGACAAAACTATTACATTGTCTCATGGCTCATCGTGCAGACTGGGTATACTGGTAGGATATTTAAAGCTGCAGAGCTAGTATGAATGAAAGGGTCATTAGTCAGATACTTTGCTCAGCATGCCCCAACTAACACTGTTGCATCACAACATGGGAACTGAGAGGAAACCAACCACATAAATATCCCAGTATAGTAAAAGACAACATCGCTTCAGACTTCTGTATTAAAAACAGATATTTTTATGTCACAGATTTGTTTTAATGATAGTTGCCATAAAACACTATTAACTATTGAATTGAAATAGAAAATTAAATACAGGGTCTCCCTATCACATCTTTCCATATTCTAGAAACTTTTAAAGTCATAATCAGATAGTAGTCCTCTTCCATTGAGGCCAAATAGAACATACATTGATTATATTTATGGTGCTGAAAATCAGTTATTGCCATGATTCTTATTATTTGCAGAATAAATATGTTTTGTCATTGAGCAAAGCAAGGATTATATCTACTAAGTTTCCTACTTTTCTGTTCTATATGCAGAGGTTCAGACACTACTTACTCATAGAGTGGAGGACATAAAGCCCATTCAGCTTATAACTGTCACTTAAAATCATATTTTTTTAGCCATAAGGATATTGTTTTTTTGTGGTAAGTATTAAATTTCTAAGTGGTCAATAATGTTTTTTCTTTTTGTTGAGTAGTAGGCTAGACATTTCAATATATTTCATTTAAAAACATTTTAAAATTGAAGTTCTGTAGTACAGCAAGTGTTCTGCTGTATAAGGCAATAAAGCTTTAAGAGAGACATTTCTAATTTCCACACTAAAAGCAACTAAACACTAATCCCAGTATTGCCACAGAGAACTGAGGTTTTGTGTAATAGCTTATGTTGACGGTTTCAGCCATAATCGGAAATGTCTTCCTGGGTTTCTTGACAATTGTAAACTACTTCAGGAAATGATTCCTTTTTGAGTGGGTGAGGAAAATGTTTAGAAAGAAATGTAACGCAGAGTCCACAAAATATTGCCTGTTGGCAAAATAGAAGATGGTAATGAACCAAAGGGTTAACCACTAAAGTACACTCCATGATCACAAGAAAGGTCCTCAAAATGTCTGTCTCAGGTAGGTGTCTGGCAGAGCTTCTGCTCATGTGCAGGCATAAAACAGCTGACCTATTGTCATGCTCTGGAATGCTTAGCCTTGTCTCTAACACAATCGTTTTAATTCAGTCCAGGAGGTGAACTTGGCTTATTCTCTATGTTTACTACCTTGGGTTCCTTACAAAATGTTGCTGTCACATCTCATTTCATTTGAAGCCATATTTTTGTAGCTTGTATGTGTGTATTATACTACCCTTAATTAGTAGCTTTTTTATTAGCTCACCCATGCAGAAGTGAGAAACTTGTATTTAGTTCTTTCTTAGTGCAGAAGACATCCAAAGATGTATTTCACATTTCATAATTGTGTCAAACTGCTGAACAAGAGGGCATTAAGGATTCAAGTGTTCTCTGGGCTCTTTGCTGAAGCCCTTCCAGAGAAAAAAAATGCAAATCCTTATGGCCATGCAGCTGAAGCACATTAAATATATATTAAAAGGGACAGAAGTGCAATTATACATTTTGTGTTTAATGCATACTCAATGTCACTCTGAAGTTTTAAGTCCCAAGTGGGTCAATCCACTAAAGGTTTAAATGTAAAAATGTTAGTTTCAGCACTTCAGCCCAACATTTTTGTCCTAAACTCCTGCCATCTAACTCAGGAAGAGCCTAGGGCCTATACACAAAGATTACATTAGTAGCAAAGGAGCCCAGATGCTGAGGGAGACTCTTTAAGCTTAGCTTTATCTGCCAAGATTTTGCTATGTAGGCCCAACATGGTACATGTTCTTATAGAATATCATCACATCACAGAACGGTTTGTGTTTCAAGGGACCTAAAAGTACCTCTATGTGGCTTGAGCAGGCACATTACTGACTGCACATATCCTGTGAACCAGCAAAACAGATTTTGTCTATGTAGCTCCTCTTAACTCATAACTTTTCTCCTTTGTATATTTTATTTTGTCTTTCTTGCCATTCTGTTTTTTTCCTCCACTCTCTTCAGTTCAAAAGTGTTCAGTCTTCCTCTCCACAATAAGGAGGAGGGGGAAATGAAAGTGTGGGTACTGTGAACTCAGATCTGCTGTGCCATAGCAGCTCCATTCCTCATGTATAAATGAACCACAGGAGATTTATTTCTGCTTTTCTATTTTCACTGACAGCAGTATAAATTGTGTCTGAAAGTTTGACAGTTCTTGTATGGATCATTTGGATGAAAATGTTGTTCTGTACTTGCACTTCACTGGCTGGATACTTAATATGGGTGTGGCTTTTGCTGCACTGGAATGCAGACATAGGTTTGCAAAAAGATAAAGTGTTCAAAGGGAAATCCTATGGATGTGAAAACATGGAAGGAGATTTAACAACTCAACAGAAAGCTAGATTAAAGAGTGACATCTTTTCACTATATTCCTTCCTCTGCTGTTGCGAGCTCTGCCTCATTTTCACTCAAATGTGGATGAAGCAGTAGATTGGTCTCCTGCAAATGGGCTATGTCAAAACAACAGGAGCATTTAGTGCCTTTCTTATTCCATCATAGCACCTTAGTGCATCACACCTGACACTAATGTAAATATTATAGTCTCACAGTATTCAAACAGACATTTTAAAGTATAAATACTAGAAGAGAGAAAATATATGAACAGACACGTACAAAAGTGATATCTTTTTCATTTAGAGGCTGGCTCTTAAATAACAGGTGTTTTTTCTTCCATTCTTTTTTGAGATATGTTAAAAAAACCCCAAATATATTATGTTGATAAGAAAATAGTTTGGTTTTCTGAGCACTGGACTGTAAGCTAAAACTGCAGTGAAACACTCTTTTTTCTTCCATGACCTTATGCAAGTTGTTTGACCTCTCAGGCCAGTCTAACAAGCAATCTGTAAAGCCAACGGGAAGAATAACAGCTCCCTACACAGTATGATATTTGAAATACTCAGTGTTTGTAGATTACGCTAAGAGATCAGTCAAGTGTGAATACAATTCCCCATCGGGGCAGAAGATAGTAGCCTTTCACTTCTGTAATATCTAGTGTGAACCTTTGTCCTGCTCCCACTCAGGCTTATAACAAAGTGATCATTTTCTCTATTCATCTGATCACTCCTAGTTTCTTTGGTTAGGAAACAGGGATATTTCCTAAATTTTTTTGCATCTCATCTACAAGAGAATGATGCATTCAGCTACTTCAGACAAGTTTTCCCAGTTCCATTAGGATTTAAAGTGATTTTTTTCTTTCCAATTTCAAATAGAAAAAAAAGTAATAATTTTTGTGAAGAGGTAATTCAAACCCAATTTTAATCTAACAATAGAAAGCAATATTTTTCCTATTTTGCCCTCTATATTTGGTGTCTTTTTTCTTTTTTTTTAATAAGAAGACATTCATAGAACTTCTGTTTATAGTGAAAAAATCTGGGAAATTTTTTTTTGAAAAATCTAAATGGGATATTTTGAAGTGGAAGTGCTCTCCACACTTGTATTGATTATTTCCTAGATTTCAACACTGACATGAGATAGATTGAAGAAACTGAAATATCTGAGGTGTGTTGTACTTGCTGAATGAAAACCACAGAACCAGAGTTCTCCCCTATCCTTGCTGCTTTTGGGTTTCCTGATGCAAATTGTCCCTGTGAGCTCTGATGTGAATTCTTATGACCACAGAACAAACAGTTGTAAGACTGAGGATTATCTTTGGAGGGCAGTTGTTAGAAAATCAGTGGCTATAAGTCGTCTGCAGGTGGCTCAAGTGCCTGTAACTACAGTAACACAGTGCCTTTCCCACAGTGGAGATGAAGGTCAGGGTGTGATGGTTTAGAGCTCCTCAGCTCAGCTATAACCAGTCAGTTATCTGCGTGATAGGGTTTGTGCGCTAATAACGGTGCTGCAGAGAGAGCAAACTCGAGGAAACACTCTGGCCTGTGCTAGACACTGTGGAGTGTATCCCAGACAGGAAGTTTTTCTGTTAGCTGGGTGCATCACAACCTGGAGTGGCAAGGGATGGCACATCTCTATCACCAGAAGTCGTGGCCAAAAAGACGGATCCATTGCAATTGTAACCAGACCAACCATCCAGGAAATTCTAATTTCACTGAAAATAGCCTGTAATAGTTGCAGACTGCTTTGTTTTCTAAACATTATGAATGTCCTTATCTGTTGCTAGTGCCATGTATTGAGTTCTTACATATTGTTAGCCCAATACATATTTTTCATTAATTTTAATTGCTCTTTTTACCTCAGTTCTGCAGAATGCCTAACTCTGCATTTAAGTTTGCACTTTGTTTAACCTGGGTCATAATATTGAACATCAAAGCATTATTCAACAGTTTTGTTGCTTTTTGCTTTACACTAGAAAGTCAGATTCAGGGGGAAAAGAGCCAAAATACTGTTTCAGAAGATATAGAGAAAAAAGCAGCACTTACATGATATTTCTCATATTACCCCAGGTAATTTCAGCCCAAATCATAAGAGACCAGACAGTTTCATGATGGCGGGTAAGGGGACAGTTGGTCACACTGCGGAACTTCAAGATTTCGTAGTCACTGCCAGTAAAAATGTTTTCAGTTGTTCACAACAGTCACCTACACATGCCAGCAGCTTGCACAAATACCTGTTTCCTAGTTGTAAATCACGTGTGGTACTTTTCTGTCCGAAGTTTCCGTGAGCTCCGTCTCAGTAATCACAGGAACACAAAATGGTCAGGTTGAAAGGGACCACGGTGGGTCACCGGGTCCAAACTCCCTGCTCAAGCAGGGTCATCCCAGAGCACAAGGCACAGGATTGTGTCCTGACAGTTCTTGAATATCCCCAGTGATAGCGCTGGAAAAAGACATTCTCTTCTAAATCATAGAACATGCACAAAAGATGACAAGCCAGGGTGTCCCAGGCTGTATTCAAATTTTCAGTAACACAAAATTTAATGGTCAGAGCTACTTTCAAGTTACTGCAGAAAGTATAATGAATGTTACATTTGCCCACATGAATACCTTAGAAATTTAAATTGCCAAAATTACTTAGTCTACCTAATGGGAAAAACATTGTAACATAAAACTAAATTCTCAACTACTTCTAAATGCAGAATGAAAAGCCTGGAAGAAAAGGCAGTGAGAATGCGTTTGGAATATGTGTTTCAAATTTTTTTTCCAGACAATACACAAAAATTATTTTAAAAAGATAATAGCTAAAGTTCTGTGGTTTATTCTTTATTATGTTGACTGAATAATGTATGAGACAAAGACCTGGCTCTACCAAATATTACAAAACTAAGTCCATTCCTAACTTCATCTCACTTTGAAGCCAGTACAAAGTGTCTTCATGGACTTGGGCATCAAACTTTTAAGTCATGAGCTGAATTTTACAAGGGATGCAAAGAACAATAAAGGTTTCTATGGGTACCTTGGCCAGAAAATGAAGATTAAAGAAAACAATAATTAAGTCAGAAATTGTGACAACCAACATGGATAAAGCTAAGGAACTCAAATTTTTTTTTGCCTCAGTTTTCAATGATACCTCACTTCCTACATCTTTCAAGACTCTGAATCTCAAAGCAGCAACGGGCGCTATGAAGTCCCTCCTATTGGAGTATAAGACGAGGCTTGAGACCACCTGATGAACCTATATATATTTGAGTCCATGGAACCTGATGAGATGCATCCCAGAGTCCTGAGATAATTAACTGATGTTGCCAAGCCACTCCCAAGGGTATTTGAAAAGTCATGGCGGTCAGGCGAGAACCCCAGTGACTGTGGAAAGGGAAACAGCATGCCCATTTTTTAAGAGGGTGCAAAAGATGACCCTGGGAATGCCCACTAGTCAGTCATACCTCAGTGCCTGGTAAGATCATGGAACAGAACCTCCTGCATGTGTGGTTGATTTCCAGTCACAAGCTCAGTTAGACCAAGGTTTCCTACCTTTTTCCTGGGCATTACTGCCTGCAGTGATGGCAACAAACCCTGCAGTGATGGCAGCACCCACTGCTCCATCATGAGCTGTGTGCCATTTTCAAGTGGCCAGTGTATTGCTAGTTCTACACAGAGCAACAATTTGTATTACATTATCTGACAACAATACATCCAAGTCTACAACATGCACCAGTTATTTTTGGTAAAACTAGCTCTCCAGCTATGGTGGACTTACGTACCTGATGGAGACAATACTCCTGATCCTAAGAGCTACTAACCAAAATCACTGTGTATCCAGCAGTCACAACATACCACTGCAGAAGTACGAAGAAAGATAAGCCAGCCGGGGACTTCAATCACAGGTGAGAGATGTTTGTGAGTCCCCTGGGGTTAAAGGTTTGGGGGACCTTGCCATACACCAGTGTCATACTGCAGGATTAGCCAGAGAGAATATGGACATTCTCAAAAACCTTCATTGCTTGGAGACACTAATGACTTGTGTTTGTCACTCACTTGTAGGGAAGAGCAGATGACTGAACTCAGATCCTGTCAATGACAGGCAGGTGTCCAAACCAACACATAGGTTTTGCCATCTTGAGTGTCCTGTTTAAAGTTCTGATGTTTAGAATAGTTCAGGTTTTAATACACTGTCCAGGACATAGTGATATTGTGAACCTCTGGAAAAGTTGTAAACCTGCGCAGGACTTTCAGTTTCATAAACCTAAACTAGCTATAGGTATGTAGTGCACTGTGCAAAAATGTCTTATGGTTTTAGCTCGAAAGCAAAAATATAACAGCTTTAGACAGAGAAAAAAACATGTTTAGATAGAAAAAACAGTTTTACATATGCCCTAGTAAAACTTTGCCTATTTTCCACTGCTATAATGTGTGATGGCCGACAGCTGGTCTGAAGGTCTCACGAACTTCGATATAGACAGAGTGAGTGTCTATTCATTCATAAGGAAAGAGCCCTGAGAAAGTGAGATTTTGTCGTGGGAATATTCTGTCAACAGAGCTAAGAAATACAAAACAAGGAGAGAAATATGCAACAACATTCATGCATCTGATGTTTTTCTCAAATGCATAAGAGCTGATGTTATATTCAATGCACAGTCAGTAATGTTGCAGTTAAATAACAGCCAATAGGTATACTGTAGCAGTTAGATGACCAATAACCTTGTAGCACAAATGACAAGATATAAAAATGTATTAATGGAGACCGGTTGTTTATTAAAACACGGCATTTGCCTAGAACCTTTGCACTGTCCACTTTGTTATGTCGTGTCCGCCTCAACAGCGACAATAATGCACTTGCACGAACTGGGTAAGGCATTGTGTGTAACTGCTGAGGTCTGTAATTAGTCACTTTTAAAAAATTATATTAAAAAGCCATTATATTTTTAAAAATATATTTCAAAACTATAATCTGAAAATATTGCTATGGTAAAGGCCAGTAAAAATCACTAAACTTAAAATGGATTTGGTATTACCCACAAAGACTCAAATTAGCTATACTCTCTTTTTACTCCTACTACCTGTTATATCCTACTCTGACCTGGATTGTAGGGCAGGTGAAGTGAGATCTGTGGGCCTGTGTTATGCATAGGGTCAGGAAGCCATGATTGTAACATCTGGATGCTGCCTAAGAACAAAGAGCAATTGCTTGTGGAATCTGGTTGCACTATAATTGAATATTGCCTGCAATTAATCTCATATTGTACTGTACTTGTCCCATCTCAGGTCCCCCTGTGCTCAAGCATCTACTTTTCAGTAGCCTAACCCAAACAATTCACAGTTCAGCATAGAATTATTACATTTTATCTTGAGGTTTTTTTCCTGACATAGTGTGCTGCCATCTCCCCTATTGCGCAGCAGCTCAATTGATGGCAAAATGTCCCAATGCAGTCCTTTTTGTAGTCACAGGCCTTGGTCAGCTCTTGGGCTGTCAAGTCATAACAGTGTTTCAGCTACAGTTTTCTTCTGCTTCCTTCTTACAAAATTAAAACCTTGTCCATCTGCATTGTATATTTCCCTTGCCTTATTAAGATTTTCTTCTTCTGCCCTTCTGAAGAACTTTAAGAACAGCCTTTTTTTTTTTCATGGAAGATTTCATCATGTAGTTTGAAGCTGATTACTGTCAGGTATATACAGCTACACATACCTACTACATATTTTGGCCTCATTTTTAAAAGCAAAAAATAAGTTGCTAAATATAAACTTGTGAATGCATATGCGTAATTATTTTGCTTTTGATGCTAAATCTTGAGACATTTTACTCTCTGGTCAAGACATACATAAATACATTTTTTGTTAACCAGCTATAGTGAATATAGTTCATATTATCTGGTGAAAATTTCAGCCACCAATTGTGACAGATCCAGCTTTTTTCTTTTCTGAACAGATGCAGAATTCATGTATTGACTTCATATTGGACAAAATAAAGATGTTTAAGATGGATTTAAAATAGAAACACAGAGCCCATTTGCTAGGGTAAATAGTACCAGAGAGAATTTATTAGATTCACTTGAACCTGTTTTTAAGGAATTCTATGAGGAGCCTGTCATGTTATTTTGTTCTTTCTAAGTGGTTATTCCACAACAACCAAGGTTTCACTCTTGAAACTGGATCACATAATTGAGATTATTTTCTTCTATTACTCCTATTACTTTCTACTTATAGTGCTCTATTTCCCCTTTTTCCTTCTGTTTATTGAATCTTTAAGCATAATATAATTTATAATGATCATGCTGCATTCACTAACTAATAAGACATTCCACTGAACTGAGGTTCATCGGCTTTATAGCTCCAAAGTTGATAATTGTTTTGCATCAGTTCAGTGTAAGTGGTGTTAGCAGACTGAGGGTTTTGTGCAATTGCATGTCAGGTTTTCTTTTCTGTCATTAAAAAAGTGCAGAAAGAAACTGTGTATATACTGGACACTTCATCAGCTGTGATCTATTTCTTGTTGTGTTGTTTACAACAATACATTTTTTAATTTAGACTGAATAGGGAAGTAAACAAAGACAATTTACTGTGTTTATAAGAATACTATTAATATCCAAGTTAATATTTACAGTCCTGACACAATCCACATAATAAAGTTTCTACTAACATTATAAACACTAAAAAGGGACCCAATGTAAATATTTAAACCACACAGATCTTCATCTTCAGCCTCAGGTAGGGTATATGGAGGTGACAGATGCAGACAGTATTTCAAGTCTGATAGCCACCTTCTGACAGAAGCAAGGCATGATCTAACTCAGATGAAGTCATACAGCCCATTTTTCCACCATCTGCTATCTCAGTTATTATGAGCCAGTTGAAAGGCACGCAGCATTTTCAGAATTTCAGCTTGTATATCTGAAATTCTTTTAGACATAAACATCTTGCATATCTTTCTAAAACCTTCTTATTTTTTCAGCAGTTCTCACTTGTATTTTCATTTTTCATGCCAAGATATTTTCATCTGGAGTGACTGCTTATCTTGGTGTAGTTTTAACTATGCTTTTAGGTAGACAATTCTTTTTCAAATGGCTGATGACCCTCACTAAACAGGTGAGTCATACTAAGAGATGTGGTATTGCCTGTAACCAGATGTAAGCGTACTGTTGTCCTGTGACTCCCTGTGCAACCCAACTGATTGGCATGTGGCTGTCACCCTGTTTGTTGCTCTACTGAAGTAATGCAATGACTGTGACCACTCCAAACACAGGTCTGGAAGTTTAATGCCGTGGGCAAAGCTGACAAGTGAAACATTTCAGAGTGTCTAAGACAATTGCAAACCACATTTTAATGGAGTACTTGTGAGACTTTAAGCAACTTGGTCTGGTGAAAGGTGTCCCTGCCCATGGCGGGGTGGTTGGAACTACATGATCTTTAAAGTCTCTTCCCATCCAAACCATTCTATCATTTATTTGTGTGGGGATCTTTGAAATGCACTAATAAGAAATAAAGTAAACTGACTCCTGTCATGGATACAAAAATACCATAAAAATCTGGTTTGCTAGACTATTTATAAAAAATAGTAAGTATATACAAATCAATTAATTTATTGCCAAAGAGGAAGATACAGTGTAGAAAAAGTAATGGCCGAGAATTTTCCTTTTCTTCCCCCTGACCTGCTTCCCTCTTCTTCCTGCCTTTTGCTTGGCTCACTCTTACTTGGCCTCCCAGCCCGTCTTCCCACCCTTTCTTCCCTTCCCTTCATTCCTGATATAAGGTTTGGGCTATTTTTCTTCTCATAGAAGAAGTATCTGGAATTATACATTTAACCTCAGGTTCTCTGCATACTTACGAAAGACAGAAACTTAACATTCTACTAATTTTGTGTAATTCAGTTGTCATTCCATGGAGTTTCTGATAAAATGAAAGAGATTATTCAGTTATTTCAGTTAACTATTTTGCCTAAAAGTCCTGTGCCATTTCAGCGACGATGACTACCAGAATGCACCATAACAGCACTTACTATTTTTCCATCAACTAAACAGCAGCTGTTGACAAAATCTGTAGTTTTAATAAATATTTACTAAATGATTGCTTAATGTTAATACATGCTTTTTCCTTTATAAATATTTCCATTAAATCTACTGGTTTTGGTAACAGCAAATATAATGACTAATAATATTGGAAACATCATCTCTTTCTTGGGCTTAAGACAAAGTATAACTGAAGCTTTTCTGTAGTTTTTTTTTCACGTGATATTTCATACAGATTAATGCAAACATGTATTTTGACATATAGATTTCTTACATGAAATTGAGCAAATTTAGAAAGAAGCTAGAGAAACTATGTTGATTGCTACTTTTAATTCCTGACTAAAAGTACAGAATCTTTCTGAGTGTCAATATAATACACGCAGGAAATTATACAAGCTGATTACGTAGAAGAGGAAAAGAAATTCTTAATAGTTCACACTTTTTAGCACTGAATATAGATTTTATTTAAAACCCTAGCTCTTTGTCAAGTACTAATAGAAATGAGGAATGAGTCCTAGTTCCTTTGACTCTTTAGTTTTGAAATCAAAGATACAATTTCCATTACCTTTGAAGGCATCTTATTCTGTCTTTCTGGGTTGGTGAAACTGCAAAAATACAGTGGTCATAGGTTTTATGTAGCCAGTATTTGAGAATCCTGTGCTAGGAAAGGAGTGGCTCGATGCCATGCCTCTTTCCCAGGGCAGTTGCAAAGCGCATTAATGTTCTTGGTGCTGAATCAGTAACTCAAACTCTGGAGCAGCCAGTGTATTACTGGAACAATTTGGATGTTCTAATATATGCCAGAAATCCTACTCAAGAAGAAATGAAGGATTTTGATTTTTTTTGAAAGATATCTTCTGGGTTGGCAATAATAGATGAGGTGATTCACAATGATTTGCTTTGAAGGAGTTCTGTCAAAAGTGTCAGAATTCTTTAAATGACATGCTAATGCCCTAAATACACTAGGTAACATATTTTACCCCATCATCCCATTGAAGTCAGCTATATTCATAGCTATCAGAATTTTTCCTAAGTAAAAATAAATAAGTATCCAGGGAGCAAGGGTGTAATGTACTGTTTGCAATGTGACGTTAACTGTTATATTTTAATTAAATGAAGAGATAATGAAATTATATATGAAGAAAAAATCTGTGTTTTCATGAAAGTCACACATTCATTGAGAAGATAGCACAGTACAAACACTAAACTTACACTTAATACAGATTTTATCTTCATATATATTCTACAGTATTTTACCAACAATTACCTTTCTTCTTTCTTTGAAATCCAGTGCAGTTTCTCTGTTCCACGGAGCAGAAATGGAGTCATGTAGTGAGGAAAAAATTGAAGAAAAATAAACAAATTAACCAGGGTGTATTCAACTGGATGTATTTAGAAAAAATTTCCAATTAAAAGCTTCTAATTGTTCACCTTCCAAACTGTTTCAGCTTTTACAGTGCTGCGTACCTTCTGTGTTTTGTTATTAAGCATGAACTGTGCATGTTTTCTCATCTTCAGTTTATAATGATTGTCATTAAAGCACAACTTGCCTTCAGGAAAGAAAACACTTGAATAGTGTCTTACTAGTTTCTTAACTACTCTCTGCTCTTCCTTCCTCACATATGAAGAAACCTTCTTACCTCTCAGTTTATCCCTTTTGTCACTTTGTTTAGTTTTTATTTATTGAATATATGAATCTCAGCTCTGGACTCACTAGTCATATGTAAAATCTTTACCTTGACTTTACCACTGCTAGTCCTTTACACTTTCTCTATTTTGTGGAAGATAATTTTATTAAAATATCTTTGCATTTTTGTTTCTTTTTTTTAACTTTAATTCTCTTTGCTTTCTCTGCTACTTTTGTTTCTGTAATACTATCTTATAGTTTTACCTGTTATGGTGTACTTTGCTGTTTTTTTCTGCTTTTCTCTGTATGTTACCACCAGCTGACACATGGCTTATGGAGCACTACTGGTTCCATCCCAATCTCTCTCTTGATTTGTATACTTCTGTGGCAAAAAAAAGACAGTCTGCCTAATCCTTTACTGTCAGTTTTAAAAACTGAATTCTCAAAAATGGAGAATTTAAACCTTTAAGCACCTAATACCCATCCATTTGAGACGGGCTTCTTTTCAATGTAACACTTAATGGCTTTTAAATTTGAAAGAATGCTTTTGATATTTATGTGACAAAGTGTATAAAAGATGCTGCAATGTTTATTCCCACACTGTGTGCAGCCTAGATACACCTCTGATTGATGTAGTTGTATCCTGGAGGTTTTCTTTCATCGTGTTGTACTGCCTCTTCCTTGCTTTTTCCTTTAGAGTGGTACCTAGGAATTAGGGACCTAACTGCCAATTTGGAAACTGTATGAACAAACAGGAACAGGTCTCAAGAGGCTGTTGGAATTTTTGAAAAGAAAATGAATGGTTTGGTTTGCTGAGTCTGACACAATCATGGTTACACAGGACTATTATTGTCCTCTTCAAAGTAAATCAGAAGAACAGGTACCATAGAGAGGGAATAATAGCTTAAAACAGAAGACAATGTTGACCAAGAGGAAATTATAATCCCTAGATCATGAAAAAATGTGCTTTGGAAGTTACAGAAACATTCGCAACTATGAAAACAGTAAGGTATTGGAGAAACAATAGGGGCAAGAAACTTAACAGTTTTAATGGTAAAATCTACTCACTTGGTGAACAGTTTACTTGGGCTATCAGATGACTGAATTTACTGAAAATCCCTTTTTAAAAACCATTCATTTTGAAGCTTCCTCACAGAGAATGTCATGGTGATTTGAAGGTTTTGAGGAAATTAGGTTTTCTAACCAAGAACCACTATTCAAAACCCACAAAATTCCAGCCATGTCCACATTAATAAAACAGTGCACTGTAACATTTAGTTGTCTGATGTAACAACAGCCTGTGAACACAACACCTTTCATGCTTCAAACATGATACAGCACCACTGGAAACTCAAACAGCACTGGTAAGTTCACAAAGTCTATCAAGACCACACTTTCTCAGGTTCCATGCTTTTAAAACTAATCATATGGTGCTGTAAAGCTTCAGCTAGCACTTAGGCTATTTTTGTGTGCATATCTACTTTCTCTTTACTGAGATAGAGACTCCATCTCCAAAGAGACAGATAAATAGAGTTATACAGTGATTCTAGTCAACTTTTGTAGGGGGAGATGTCCACATTGCTTGACTGCTGAGAGGTCAGGAAGCTTCATCTGTCTCCTCAAGTCACCAAAAAACCTGGTCAAAAACAATTCTAGCATGACTGAGTTACTGTGCTTGGTGGGTTTCACCTGACTGGGCAAAAATGAGCTGCAGAATCAAAAGCTCCAACCATCCTTGTCAAATGTCAACTTAGGAGATTTTATCGACATTTATTTATTTAAAATTAAACTTAGATAAAACTTTATTTAAATTTAGAATAAGTATTTTATTTTAAATATTTTGTTGTTCTCCAGCTTCTATGTGATTAAAATGATACAAAAGCTTGAAAATCTGACTCTGAACCACAACTCAATTCCTTATTTGAAAATCAGCAAGGGTTATGTATTCTGAAGGAAGATGAAATTGCACAGAACTTAAATTTATGATACTGCTTGAAGTATACGAGCTACTTTCCTCAGATTGCACAATTATGTATTCTACTATATAAGATAAGACAATGTACTTGATAGGTGCTAGTACAAGGAAACATTGTTCTCTATTGAAATGCTGAGCACAGAAACTATTCCAGCTTCAGAGAACCGTGTAGTCTTACTTGCAGTCTAATGCAGATGGGGCCAAGGAGTCTTCTGAGAATTATTTCAAATGAACTGAACAATTTTGTGGCTCTTTGAAAATAAAGTGCAGAAGACAAAGTAAGATTTATACTTCAAAAAGAAAGCATATGCAATTCTTATGCTGCTCCATATTGCATTAGGTATTGATCACAGTCCACTACTTTTTATATGGTAATTCTAATTTTTGAAACATTTATTAGTAAAGTGAATTTCATAAGTAGGCAGTATGCCTCTTCAGTGATGTTTAGATTTTCCATTAAAAGCAATTAGTTCACTGCAAATAGGTAAACAAGTACCCTCCAGTGACTACCTGACCAACTGAAACTACTCTAAGATATTGCATTAGTGAAAAACTTCTTGTACTGAGGGTGCATTTGCAGCCAGAATTGAAATGGGCTTGGATTAGAGGTATTAAAAAAGAGAGCTTCAAGGATCCCTTGGTGAGTACCGATGCTCCTCCCACACTGAGCAATGCCTACCTACCTCTTTTAAATAAGCATCTGTCTACACAAAGTGAGCCACCAGATGACACAACTGGTGGCTTCACACATCACAAGAACTTACTGATACAAGCATCAGATAAGGATTCAAACAGTCACATCTTTGTGTTCTTTATATATGTGTTGCTTCAGAGAGAAATCACCTGCAAACTTCTTGAATGGTAAGCGTAATATAGTTTTCCTGTGGTTCAGTTCTGTCACTCAAATTTTTGTTGGGCCTATTTTTCTTTTGCTTTTAGGGAGACATTTATTGGCAAAAATACAAGGTGGAATTTAAAAAAAATTAATATTGAAATGTAAATTTGCCATGATTTCAGCTAATTGAAAAACTGTATGATACATATTTTAGTCAATTTTCATAAAATCTATTTTTTCCGAGCAAGAAAATACAAATAATATACAAAACAATTTCATGTTCAGTATGACTTTACATTTCTTTTTATTGGCAAAACTTTTTCACAATCTGCTTTTTCTTTTTGGCCATGAGACATTGTTTACTTTCCCTGGTATATCCATATTAAAAAAAACGTTTTAAGTATTGTACCTACCTTACTGGTAGATATTTATTCTATTTCTAAGTGGTGTTTGTAAAAAATGAAATATTTAATCAAATTTTCTTAGACTGAAATAGACTACTATTGATGAGGGTCTGGTCATAGTTTCATGTCTACTAAATACGAAATAGAAAATATATTTCAAATAAATACCTGTAGTTATTCCATCTAATAAACATACATAACTTAATCTTAGTTAGTAAGACAAAATGTCTGACTGACTTAGACCTGACCACCATCCTTCAGTTAGGACAAGAGTGTCCAGAACTTGCGGAAATCAAGCCAATAGTCGACAAGTCTTAACGACTAGCTAAAATATGAAGTACTGTACTTGTAGTAATTTCATTAAGATATTTTTGCCTTTTTCTTCTTTCCTGAATTGTATTTGTTTAAACTGACTAATTAAAAAAAAAACAACTACTGTATCTTTTCATATTTTTAAAATTCATGTATGTAAGCTTCATTTTTGCTCAATTATATATGTATCCATTTTCAAGATGTTTTACTTTTAAAATTATAGGTATAGTTTATTTGCACTATATAATATATATTTTAATAGAGCTAGTCTAAAATAAGTCTTTTTTTTCCTAATCTGATAGAAATATACTTTAATATACCAAAAGTTATGCTACATAATTTCAGTGCAGTTGTATGGGCAGTTCACCAAAAAGAAATAAAAGTCATGTAGACAATTTGCAAAAATACTGATATTTGAAAGAAATGAAAACCTTAGATGTAATCTGACATACAAATTAGAAGCTGCACTCTCTTTTGGAAAAAAAGATATTTTGTTCCAGTTATACCCATCTGTGATGGTGCATTTACTGAATTCCACTGTTCACTGTTTCTGTGATATAGCTTCAATTTATTATTTCCTGTTACTTACACGAGAGGTACAGGTTAACCACTCGAAAGGTAAGATGCATATCTCTTTTTAGATTTCAGAAATTATGGAAGTACTTTTAGAAAATGTGTGTTCCTAAGAAAGTAAGAGAGTTAAGTGAATCCCCTTAGTTTAAAAAAAAGAAAGTATAGTCAGCAGAAGTTAAGAGGAAGACAGACTTTGACTAGATAATATGTACAGGAAGAAAGTAATGTCAGGACAAGACAAGAAAGAGGAGTAAGTGGCCTTAAAAATCTAGCACGAGAAGTAAGGGAGAAGAACAGAATAGAGAGGAGATAGTAGGAAGGGTAGAGATATGGTGATAAAAATGAGTTTGAAATGCCAACATGAAGACATTGGAGATCACGTGCACTGTTGTTTACTAATGCTACTTCTCCATGTTTGAGGCTGCCACTCCTCATTTTCTATGCTTGCAAACTGGTGACAGGGGAAACATCCATGACATTACCCAACACTGGTTCCCAACAGCTATGAGCACGAAAAGGTTTGAGCACTCTGGTTTAGCAGTGAGATGTCCTCTGCAGTCTGAGGAAAATAGTATCTGTATGTCCTCCCTGAAAATCCTGATATGTGTTTTTCATAATATTACATATTTTTATGATCCTCAAATCTACTCCTTTGTTTATTTGGGTTCCTTGCCCTACTCGCGCTCCAAGAGACTTCACTATTTCATTCTGATTTCAAGCACTTTCTGACACAAATCATCTTTGATATAACAGTTGTTTTCAACAAACATCAATAAGTATATGTAGATTCATACTCAGTAATTTTTAGCAAATTTCCATTGTTACCTTGATTCTTAATGATCAGATTTCTTTTGGAAAGCATCTTACTTTATATTTTTATAAGTATATCAAACATTGGAGAAAATGGGGGAATTCCAAGACAGTGAGCTTAAAATTTACTGCATGTTTTAATTCGGAAATAATGTATGCATGGAAACATTCAAGAGATAATGCAGTTTATATAAGTGTGATAAGAAATTATTCCTCCTTATTTTGTCTTTCTGTCACTGCGTATGGTAAAGACAAGTACATCCCTGAAGAGTGCTATGAATTAATAGGACATATTCTGGCAGGTTTTTCTTCATAGAGCCATTCTTAAGAACCTCCATTTTTAAAGACGTTTATCAATAACAGGTCTATATCAATAACCACCAGGGAGGCTAGAATATATCTTTGAAAGAACAAAAGTTATCAAAGGCTCTTTTCAGAGAAGGAGAGAGAGTAGAAGTTGTGTGATTAAGATGTCTTTATAGAGGACAGATTCGGCTGGATAGGAAGTTCATAGGAGAAAAGGATTTCTTAAAAAACAGACTGATGAATGAAAAGAACCATTGCAATGAGGGTGCTGTGTTCCCTGACAGGTAGCACTTATACTGAGTAGGAAAATTCTGCAGATGCATGTTAGGATAGCACTGGTGGTGAAAAATACACAGCTGCTGAGGAAAGACTGAGTAGAACCAAGAAATAATGTTTCTGAATGTATTACTGGCCATCAAGAAAGTGTCTGAATTAGATTGCAGGTAGGATTTAGGCTTCTGAAATCTAGGACTGTCTTGCCCCAAACAAACCCTTGTCTAACTCTTACATGTGTAAATATCCTGACACACCCATATCTTCAACCAGATCTAGTTGAAGATGTCTCTGCTCATTGCAGAAGGGTTGGAGTAGATGCCTTTAAAGGTCCCTTCCAACACAAATATCTAATTCTAGATATCTTATTACCAAGATTCTCCTTTTTTTTTTTTCCAGATTTAGTACAACTGGAGGTGTATCTTCACAATATCCAAAACCAAAATAAGTTTGTCCATAATAGGCAGTGTAATGCATATATACCATGTCTCAGTCTGATTGGACTGAGGCATCAGAAAATTTCTGAAGCCTGGTAATTCAGCTTTTCCTAAATTTCATGGTTAGGGAAAGCCCAGACTGGAGTTCTCCATTTCACAGATAGTTTCTGGGTCTGGTCAGTGGTTACTGAATGTGAAATAAAAAAGCAATGCTGGAGACAGGAGCAAAAAAGTGAGTTTTCCAGTGTGGTGGGGAACCAGACATGACCACTTTGACCCAGACGGTCTCTGGCTGTGCACTGTCACAGCTCCAACATGAGAAGGAGAGAGCATCACCACCAGAAAGCAAGCTGCCATTTGGTGACCACGACTGTTTTCATTAAGAAGTGGAGAGAATGTTTTAATCTCTTTAGTTTGAAGGAGGCATATGATGCCTGGCATGTAAGTGGCCCTTCACTTGTTTAAAAGACAGTTTGCAAGACATGGCTTAGCTCCCAGCTTCACAGAAGGATTACAGTCTGAAAAGGGTACCTAATCACCCCTCACCCGTACACACTCCACTCTGAAGCATCCAACCCTCCCTTTTGCTACCATACACCTAAACATTCTCTAGATCCAGCATCAGGTTTTTATCTAGGCGCTAACTTGAAGCCAACAGTTGCTTCAGTTGCTGGGCTGCACTGGACACCTTAGGAAGTATCCTTAGCAAGACTGTTCTCATGCAGTGACACCTACTTATTACAATAGATCTTAACCATAAGATCAATTGATACTTACTTTCAAATTCTAGATTTACTCTATGGGCCTCTATTTAAATTTCTTCTTGTCCAAAGTATTAAGAGTAGGACTTAAAATCTGTAAGATATTGTTTCATATCACATTTTATGATTAGAGAAAAAATATTCTGAAGTGTAATAGAATGAATTATTGTTTTCTACATCCTCTTTTTTTTCAAATTAGGCATGTAATAAATCTGTCAATAACTTGAATGGAAGATCCATTAGACGTAAGTATAAAGTGTTAGTCAGGTTGATCTCGCTTATTTAAAAATGACAGTAGCGTTTTTTTCTCCATGGTAACTACAAGCCTATTTCTGAAAATTTGCATTCTTATTTGTTTAGGCAGTAACTCAGATTAATTTCTGGATGGCTGTAATCAATACCTGAACTAGCATCATGACTTCATTTGGCTTTCTGAATTAAGTTGACTCACAAAATCCTAACTACAGTTTTACACATCATAATTTATATAATACTGGTGCCAAATAAATCACTTCCAAAGCAAGAAGCCCTACAGTACATCCTTTTCATTACTGATGCTTCCTTGAATTTATGGTTCCTTGGTGTGAAAGATTAACAAAATTGCAGTACTGTATTACTAAGGCTCCAGTATTGTAATGGTGCATATTTGCTGTATATACCATTTAATTATTAAACAATCATATTTTTAATGAAATGCTGTGCAATGATCACCTTTAGTGAATTTTGCTTGTACTAATGGATCCACTTCTACTATTACCAAGATCATGTTTGAAGTAAAATTGTATAAATGTATTTTAATCCACTCTTTGGAAAAACAGCTGTACAAAAGGTTACTCTTCAAATACTTCTGTGAATTAGTTCCTTATGTCAAATCATTATGCAGAAATAAAAGCTGTGGTCAGTCCACTTAAAATTCCATTTGAATCCTACTGGGAATGGAAAACCTTTGTACTATTTTTCATACTCTGAACATTCTTCCGAACATTTACTAGAAGACTGAAAAGTAGCAGTAATTTTAAAAGGGAGCAGCATTATCAGGTTCAAGAAAATTAGTAAAACTATGCTTGATTGAGGTTCACGACATCTACTGTTTAACAGTATTTCTCTGATTGCAATTTAGGGGAATTTAAGAAGGAATGGATGAGTGTTTTACTAATGTTTACTGATATCTCATTTACACCTCTATTTCCAGATAATGACTCCTACAGAAAATAGCATTTGTTTCCTGTACACAATATCCAGACACTGAGTTTAATTTCTCATAAAGAGGGCTATGGGCAACAGAAAATTCAAGGCCAGACAGGGAATTCAAAGGGACCTCACCACGGGAAGGTGAACATTCTCACCAAATGGAGCTGTTCCTAATTGAGGTGCCAGGAAAAGTGTGGGGAAATATAGAGAGCTCCTCCAGTGTCTTACTCCCAAGCCACATAATTAGAATCCCTCCAGGGACTAATGGCTAGATTTCTTGAGTATAGCTTTCATGCTATAGTGTAAATGACCCTGTTTCTTTTGTCCAAAATTAATGATGACATAACAACAAAAATCTACCTTAATGCACTGCTATTGAACATATGCAATATCTGTGGTTACACTATCATGTGAGGGGAAGAAACTTTGTAATTCAATTTTTCAAAGTTGCCTGATAATTAACAGAACTAAGGGTCTACACCATAAACACATAAACCCACCCATTTAGTCCTAGAACTATTTAGCCCTATGGTCTTAAGACTACTTAGATAAGGATGTGTAACTTCAGCAACTTACTATAAACAATTCTGGAGTTACAGACTCTGGGATCAAAACAGCAAACACATTGTTTGTAGACAGAAATCTGGTGTTACACATGCCAGTGAAACTCTCTGAAGGATCAGCAAGCATGAAAGGTACAAATGATGCCAGTGATAAGTGGATTTGGGAACATTCTTGAAAAAGGTCCTTCCTCATAACCTTTTAATGAAGCTAAACTGTCGTAGAATAGGCAAGAAGGGTTTCCTGAATTTCGTTAAGGGTTAAAATATATGGGCTAGGAATACAGCTTTGCAAAGCAAGGAGAGTACTTAGGACCCCTCAAAGTCAGTGATGGCATAATGCTGCAAAGGCATACTGGCAACCTGGAAGGCACCACTGAATTTTCAGGATGATCAAAAATGCAGATGATTGTGGGAGATCTCAAGAGATTGGTGAAACAGTAATGAAATGCCAGATGAAATTCAATGTTGATAAATTATAGGTGAGTACACAAAATAAACATAACCCTAACTGGCCTCATATGAGTGTGTACAGCACATGAGTGCTATTTATTTATACCATCACCAATTAGAAAAGGGATTGTGGTGGAACAGCAACAATTCTAAGGAAACTTAGCTCAGTGACATTCAAAAACCCCCAATTATATTTGTGAATATTTATGAGAGGAATCAAGACAGAAATTGAACGAGCAATTAATGCTATTGCTTGAATATACCTCAACCATGTAGGTCTTGTCATTCCATTTCTGAAGGAAGATGGTAAAGATTCAGAGTAGCAGGATGTGGCTGTTCAGTGATAAAAAATGGCATCTGTAAAAAGGAAAACCGCATGACCAAAGCCCCATCAGTGAGCAAAGGGCTGGAAAAACTTTGTGAAATTATGAGCATTAACAGGGATGAAGAAAATGGGGAAGAATGCTCCATTTTTCAAAATAAAAACACTAGGGAGCACTAAGTGAAACCTGTGGTAAAAGAAAGCATTTTTTCACAAATATATAATGAAATTATGGCACTTAGTACCACAGGATGTTGTGACAGAGTATAAAAAGGATTAAAAAAGGGAATGAGCGAAATAATGGAGAACTGCTTGTTGACGGCTATTAAATAGGCTGTGGGAGGTGACACTTGGGTTTGGCAGTCCTTAAGCTGCCGCTCGCCATAAACCATGAACACATAGGCAAAAAAATCACCTACTGTGACTCCTACTGCTTTTGCTAAGCCTCTGCCCTCTGCTACCCGACCTTTGGTAGGGCTGCTCATCTCACAATAAGTAAACTCTTAGTTCCCCGAGTTACACATGCTTCCATAAAGACTGACTCAGTTACAGGCGCTTTAGGATTAACCCTTTGAAACACCACGTGTAGCTTCTTTTTATAGTCTCCCTATAGCTTTCCTACGCCTCTCCAAGCAGGCTGGTGAAACAAATTCTGCACGAAAATTTTATGGCGATACGGAGAAGCTCATACTAAAAAACGCGAGCCCCTGTTTTGGAGCCGGGAGTGTAGGGGTAGGTAGCAGCAGTTTAGGCTGTGGCCCCTGACCGGCACAGGTGTTCCGCTGGCCCAGGGTCCGCCCGCGGGATGCCCGCCCCGGCGGGGAGCGGCGGGATCGCCCCCGCCTGCTTTCCCCGCCTCCGCCGCCGCCGCCG